>JAGDQP010036843.1:0-12948 GCA_022664845.1 Lepisma saccharinum | reverse complement strand
GTTACCAAATCGCCACCAATATTTCCGATGCCTCGATGTATAATGAATTAATCCTCGAGTCAAGTAAAGTTAAAAAGAAATCTGAGGATATGAGCAGATCTGAAGTTTGAACAACAATCAATTTCAGTGTCAAAGGATACTTTGTACAGCCGTTCGTCCTAAATCATTGCATTTAATGTTTTTTATTTTTTATTTTATGGCTGTGAAATAAGGAAAGTGTACAGATTATGGCCCGGGTCCCCAATATGGCCATATCCTCATGACAAGGGAAAGCATATTTGTGCAATTAATTTGTTTGCGAGTGGCGTGAGTTCCAGCAGCTCCAGTTGAAGTGGCAAATTGAGCAAAAAAATATTTTGCTGTTATTTTAGCAAAGTACGTAATGTTTCGTTTCAGTATCTATTGCTCAAAACCCAATCAGTATAAAGCATGGATAATGTAGCTATGTGAACATACGTGAACATAAAATGCGTGGGGTGCAATGTATTGCAGGCACCAGAAGAAGTAAAAGGTCAATAATGCGCAATATGGCCCACCACCGCATTGGGCAAAATGCAGTCATAACTGTTTAAAGGGAATCTGAAATTTTTGTATTGAACATTCAGCACAAAAAAAATAAAAAAAATTCTTGCATAGTAAATAAAAACATAGGAGTAACGAAAGTTAGTCAATAAAGAAATATTTTTGTATCTTGTTACGTTAATTTTGAATGATTCAAGTAAAATTAGAATTTCAGTGCAGTTACACAGTAAAAAATAGCTGTGTTAATTCAACACAATGCGGTGTTCCAGCGTGACTACCACTTTTGTGTGTTAAATCAACACAATACATGGTGTAGATTTCGGTACAAGGAGAAAAAAATACGGCTGGAACTAGATTTGAACATGTTTTGCTCAGTTAGAAATCGAGTGTATTACCGACTTCGCTAAATCGTCAGACGGAAAGAACACTAAATTGAAACAATATAGAGGATAAAAAATTGTTGCTGAACCCCAAACACAAACAAAGTTACTTTCACGACTTATGCCATGATTTAATCACTTTTCTATTGGTCAGTTAGTGATCACAATCCCCATTTATTGAGAATATGTTCCATTTCTATGAAAGCAAGCGCAGCATTTGACATGTTGTTACGATAAGAAACCAGTAATGCTGCTCAAGTGTTTGGCTGTCACCATCTTGCTTGCTTTCATAGAAATAGAATATTCTCAATGAATGGGAATTCTGTTTCTCAATTGACAAATAGGAAGTGATTAAACCATAGGTTAAGTCGTGCAAGTAACTTAGTTTGTTTTGGGGGTTCAGCAACATATATTGGATCCCCTACACTGTTTAAATCTATAGTGTACTCGTTTAATGCAAATGTTGTTCACTAAATATCGTTTGCAACTAGTGCCTTTCCTGTCTGACGAGTTAGTTAAGTCGGAAAGACGCTCGAATTCTAATTCAGCAACCCACGTTCAAATCTCACTGTAGCTGTAACTTTTTTTTTCACAGTACCGAAATCAACACCGTGTGTTGTGTTGATTTAACACACAAAAGAGGTAGTCACGCTGGGACACCGCATTGTGTTGAATTAACACAGCTATTTTTTGCAGTGTATATTATTTATTATTGTTGTGTAAATCAAAGCATGAAATTCTAGCTGGCTTTTCCTCTTATTGAACGGCATGACCCTGTTCGTACAAACAATTATGCCTAACCACATATAGTTTGCTGAGTTATATTATTACTCTATATAGTGGCTGTTCCTAGTATCCATAATTGCAAATTGCCTCTTAAGTCCAGTTATAAGTTATCCTTATGATGAATATGAGTTTTGTTTAGTTAAATATAACACTAATCAAAAAATTGTTACAGCGTAGTTCATTATTCAGAACACAGACATGATCATTAAAGTTTCTTGAACACTGAATGAGTATCAGCATCAAACATTTATCTAGAAGTATAAACAAGAGTGAACAGCTTAGTGACAGAAACAGTTCGTACAAGCACGTTTTCGTACGTCAGGAGAGATTTTTTTTTTTTTTGAAGTTACAGTTGGTAATCAAAGTTCTCTTAGCGATTACTATATTTACTAGTTGTGTTATTTTATTTAACAAATCTTAAACAATATTGTCTTTAACATACACTTGTTTGAATTTGACTAGGGAAATAGTTATGTGCTAGGTAACCAACGAAATTCCATGAGATCAGTACTAAAGATTCTACAAAAGAAACTATTAAAAAAGAAAAAAATAACATTTCAAAGTCCATGAACTATCACAGCACAGAACATTTGCGAGAATTTACAGAAGAACAGGATATGTGCCTGGAAAATGATTTCTCATAAAACTCATTTTAAAGATTAACTCTTCGATTTACTCCCATGTATTATATATCATATTGTAAAAAAAAAAAACTTGGTGATTATATTCGCTTTTGGATTAAAACTTTTTGATATATTAGTTTTCATTGTGTAATAAGGGAAACCAGTGGAAGCGTAAACATCTTTTTATTTATTAATTTATCAGAGGTAAAGATAACACAAAGCGTTTGATCGTTATAGTAACAAATATATTACTTTTGTTTAAAATATATTTTCGGAAGCAGAACTAGTTTATATTTTGTACGAAAAAAAACGCTTCCTCCGGAGAGAGGTGTAAGGGGCAACTGTAAGAGTAAACGAAGCAAGAAGCAAAAATAAACACAATTTAAAATATAAAAATGATATATTGTATATTTAATAAATATGTACAAAATAAGATAATAGCAAGAAAGAGAACAAAATTAGTTAAACTATGTAATTAATGTTAAATTCACATTATAAAAACAAAATTGTAAATAAAGTTTTATTTTTTATACGTTTACCCAGGTAAACGAATAAGAACTTATTCTAAATCTATTTGAAATTATAAAAGATTCTTAATAATAAAGCCAAAAGAGAAACTAAGCCCTAAACAAAAACATCACAGCCAATAATCGCAAATTTACAGGTTTTTTGAAGTGTCGAAGTTCGAGCACTGTTCGAGAGATCATCGTCTGCGTAAAAAGAACGATCCTGCTTGCCCCGTACTCTCTTGCACTGCTGCCATCGTTGTTCAAAACAATGTTCGCCGCTAATGGCTACTTTGAGATGTATGCATTTCGCCAATTACCCTAAGTACAGACTTAAGAATACAACTTTCCCAGGAATATTTAAAATGTTCAACCTTGAAAATTAGTTACGCTATAAACTATAGTACACACCTGCAGAAACTTTGCTTCACCACTAAAAATGTCAACAGTACTACTCTTCGAGTACAACCTCAGCGCCCTCTTTCGCTTACCGTGCTTCACTCATCATGACTTACTACATTTAGGTATTCAATTGTTTCCCGATGCTGCCAGTTTTATGGACATCTTATGTTTACTGTTGCTTCTTTGTCCACTCTTGTCCTGGTTTCCCATATCTTTTACAAGTACAGATACTTCTTTCCCTATTCTCTTCAATTATGTATGTATTTCTTTTAAATGTATGTCTTTATTCTTTGCTGCTTCCAAATTATATAGCCATAGTTACATGATTTATTGAAAGCAAGAGGCCTCGAACCATAAGATATTAAATATTCTATGTTCTTAGAAGTGCATAAGAGAAGAAATATATAAATGTTTCAATTTTGATGAACAACTTTCCATCTACAAACGATAGATGTTCCAAATTTACCATTTGAAGCAGAAAAATATTTTCTGTTGGTCTTTTTAATCCCATAAAACTAAAAATTAAACTGTTCTCTGTATTTATATATCTATGAATTGTGACTGTCCAGTTATAATTTCGCAAGGTAAATTGTTATTATAATCTCTTTCCTTGAATACTTAAGGGTCCAAAGCCTTGGTAATCACTCACTTATTGCTGTATTTGTAGATTTACGTATATAACTGGAAGCTACCTCTGTATAACTTAGTCATATTAAATTAAATTATCTACGTTATTCTGTTACTTTTGATAGGAAAGGTGCTATTTTGTTACAAAGAATCTAAGAATTCGTTTATCATTTACATTGATAATCAAGTAGGAGGTCTGAGCCAAAGTTGCCTAAATGAATTCAAATTGAAAAATGTATTCGAAGTGAGAATATAAAGCACTGCATTTTACATTTCATACCCAAGGTTCTTCACTTTATACATTCGTAGAGGAACGTACAATCGTTATATCTTGCTTTACTGGGCATTTAGGAATGAAATAATGTCATAAAAATATACAGAGAAGTATTTATTAAAGAGAATAAAGGAATAGTAACTTCTTGGCATGATAGTCAACTAGTTAGAATTTTTCCTTCTTATTTTGCAGAAATGACAATTCATCTTCTCCACAAAAGAAGTAAAACGAAAGACGTGGGTAGATGGTAAGGGAGAGTAAAAGTGAAAAATTTTCTTTAAGATCAATTCTACCATTTCTGAGAAAACTTTGGTAATTAATTCTGTCCAAGAAGACAGCAACGGGCTGTTATTGTGAAATTCTTTTGCAACTTCAAGAGGTATTTTTGAGCAAATAAGTACAAACCGCACATTTTATCTCCCTTTTCTGTTTCTCTCACTTACTCACTCCTCCCTCTTTTTTTTCATCATGATTCTTCTTTTCCTTCTTCTTCATCTTCTTACGAGTAAGGAATCCTTGCCAAGTATTGCTGAGCATTTCCCATAACCTTCGTCCTCTCCCCTTTCACTCGAAAACCACCCCCATTTTCTACTATTTTGGAAACGCGCCAATTCCATTGCTTTCGTACAGACAGCATGAAAGATGCACACGTTACATTACCCGCCCCTTGAAAGAAAAAAAGAATCATCCATGTCTTCTTCATTTTCTATATCTGAAAAACATTACAAGTCACACACACACACGCATACTACTCGACACCAAGAGAAAGAGGGAGAAAACGTACCAATGAGAACGGAAAGACAAAATCATAGAATCAGAAGGAGACAAAGATATTTCCGTTTTCGTACTCTTGTTTAAAAAATTTAAGAAGCTTTCCTTTTAGTATAAAAAATGGATTGAAAAACAAACGAAGAAGAAAAATAAATATATATGTATCTTTCCATACAATAAACATCTGCATTTTCTTTCATCTACAATCTTTTGCAGCGATTTTTTGTTTCTATTCTCTTTTTCTTCTTGACAAATCTGTAGCACTCAAAGCAGCTTTTTGTGACATTTATTTTTGGTTTCGAAAAATAGAAATGCAGAGGAAATTCTTATGTTTCTGCACTCATTAGTTACTGTTTTTTTGTTTAATTGGCGGAAACAGAGATACTGCAAAAGACAGAAAGAGTAAAACATGAATATTTTACTACCATGTTGATTTACAGCCACTTTAATTGAAGTATGTTAGCAAACAAAAATCAGTAGTTTTATACATGTCTTATTAAATTGATAAAGATTTGTTTGAGTAGGGAGTACTAAAATAATTCTCAAACTGAACCGTAATAGCAATATTTGTCGTTAAACGTTTTCAAAACCCGACGTCGGCATGCCCGTCGGCTCGCTGGTAGGCCGAGCTTTGCCGACGTGTCGGGCCAACTTCTCCTGGCTTGCTGGGGAAGTACCGACCAGTATCAATATACTTAACAATATCAGAATATTAAAATAATGAATTCCTGTGAAATTCTGAAAAAATAATACTAATAACTTATATAGAGATGAAAACAGGTCAGATTTGTTGACCCGGCCTGACTCGGACATACGTGATTCGGTTTAAAACTTGACCCGATTAACCCGGTCTGAGAACAATGAGCTCCAGTTTCGTAATTTTCGTGCTCTGGAGTGTAGCACGTCCGATCTTGGTCACCCCTGAAACACAAGGAAATAATCAAATACTCCACTTTGTTTTCAATGTAACGAGACCTAAATCGGGTTATCTGGTCAAGCCAGGTCCCAAGCATAGACTCACTCCAAAACTTGACGTATAATCAGAACAATCACAATCCGGACCTGAGTTTCGGATAAACGGATATCTGGGACATTGACACATCATCATATTGTCTTTTCTAATCCTACATATTTGGGGGAATTTTTTCTACTAGCAAACGATAAGTCTTATTTTGGTTTATTTTACTCTTCATTTTGGAGTATTGTGAGGAGAGAGAGGGAAAACAGAATCATAGAAATAGAGAAAAAATTCTGAGTTATACATGAATTGCAAGAATAGTGCCATTGAAACAAGTCATAAAATAGTCTGTTACTAATACATATATTGAAGTGAAAAAGAAAAAGGAATAATCAACAGCATCTGCTTGTCTCTTCAAACCCCGCCATACCCCATCGCCAATCGTGACTACCCCTTGCTCTGTGAAGTGGTTATAAGTCACTGTGTAATAAACATTGCGCTGTTAAAAGGAAAGAACAAAATCATGTCCTCCTCTTTTCCCTTTTAAGCATGTAGCGAAATAAAAAAATACGAAACTCCAGATTACGTAATTTGCTTTTGAGAAATAAAGCATGTATTTAAAAAATGTTCCCATCAACTAACTTTGGACAAAAAACAATAACAATCAACTATACATAAAATATATTTTTCGAGTTCCAGAAACATTGAATTAAATCGGCATTATTTATGGTAAATTATGAAAGGCCGTGGCCAGTACTTTCCCCATGCTCTGGCTACCTAATCCCGGCCTCTCTCTCGTTCTCTCTTTCCCCCACTTCTCTTCTCCTCTCCCTCCCTCTCGGTCTCTCTCCCTCTCTCTATCTCTCTCTCCTGAAGAGTAGGAAGAAGAAGGAAAGGGAAAGAAACAGACAAAGATCTCTCTCTCTCTCTCTTACACACACACACACCGAACCGTCGTAGCTCAGTAGTAGAGCGTTGTAGTAGGGTTCGGGAGGTGGTGAGTTTGATCCGAACGGTCGACCATCCTGACTAAGGTTTACCAGAGTTTTGTTTTCATTAAAAAAGGTAAATACCGAGATGGTACCTTCAACATAGGCCCTGGCTGACACTTTTCCGAATCATTTCGCTTTCCCTATTCCGGCCTGAGCCTTAGATGCCTAAAGGCCTTAAGTAACATTCAAATTTTTAATTCTCTCTCTCTCTCCTTTATTTCTTTCTTTGGCCCAGGCCGGGATGAGTTAGTTAGAGGATGGGGAAGGTATTGAACAAGGTCTTTCATAATTTACCATCTCGACAAAGCAATTTCAGATGATTCATAATAACGAAATCCAATTTTTGGGTCTTTGAAACTGTGACGAAATTGGACGAATCCACTGGACCAACATATCCGAGATCCGAGTTTCGGATATCCGGATCCTTTTGAATCCGGATCTGGTTATCCCTACTCAGCATATTTAGAATTAGATAAAAATGTTGCTGAAATGCATTTTGCTGCTGGCTTTTATCCCATCGTCAAAACTGCAGATGTGTTATTGACTTTGTTAATTGAGTCTACGTGAGGTCGGCATAGCTACAGCAACTGTGTTTTCATTATCAGGAAAAGCCTAAACAGTACCTGATTAGAGCGGACTGCTGTGGATCAATGGTTAGAGCTTTCAGCTCTAATGCACCGTCGTTTCAAACCCTCCTTGTGCCATGTAAGCTTTGTGGTGAACAAACACCGTGTGCGTGGGTTTTCTCTAAGTTCTCCCGTTTCCCCATACTTTCTTCATTCCACCAATCTTTCCATCATCATCCATCTGGTCTGAGCCAAAGTTGCCTAAAGGCCTTAAAAAGTAATTTCAAAGTACCTGATTACAGCACAATAATTTATCAAGATACGTGCTCTTTCTTGATATCGAAATGTGTCTATGCGTTAATGTAAATGCTTTAATGTTTATTATCATTATAGGATTCTGTAATATGAATAATCAACTTTTTCTTTTTTTTTTCTTATTTGAGATCATCAACATTGCATTGCTTATCTCTCGTGTATACACTATAATATTATTATTATTGAACAAAATATACATTATATTATTTCACTGGCAATGTTAAAATATTTACATTTGCATCCATTTGCTGCCGACCGGTTGGCTGTCCATTTTTCTGTAATAATTTTGATGTTTACCTAACACAAGGTTCTTGTGAATGAAGGAATTACATCTGTTATTTCGAACTGCACCGTTGCAGAACAAATTCCTCAATAAAAGTCTTGAAATAATGGGGTGCCTTGACTTCGTTACCAGCTACTGGGGCTGGAAGATTATTAAGGTGTGAGGAGTAGTCTTTATACACAGATAATTAACATGCTGCGGTGGTATAATGGACAGCATAACCGACTGACAACTGGGAGATCCGGGTTCGAGTCCAGGTCGCGGCGGTTGTCAATTTTTATGTGTTAGTTGCAATGTTTACCTAATACAAGGTTCTTGTGAAATAAGGAATTACAACCCAAAATATAAATAATTACGCCTAAACTTACACTATTTTTTTTGCATATTACCCGGAATTTCGAGGTGGGGGTTCAGGCCAAACCCCTAAATACATACGTCCTTGAGTACTTGCATATCAGTTAATATCATTGTTTTTCGGTATTTTGATATTGTTCGGTATTTCGGTATATTGATATCGTTCGGTATTTTTATATATCGGTATTTTGGTATAGTTCTCTATTTCGGTATATTGATAATTGTCGGTATCAAAACATACCGAAAGTCAGTATGAGAATCTCAATATCGAACACCCCTACCGTATTTAGTGGATATCTATAGAAATTTATTCCTTTCCTGGTTTATCGCTTGAAACTCTATTTTCAGGTATATTTGTTTTACTCATTGGTCTTAGAATTTATTTTCTTTTAAGTTTATTTCGTTTGGTTTGTAACGTTTTAACTTTCCGGTCATCCTCCTGCTTTCGTCCCAACTGTCTGTTCTTTGACCTTGGTACATTAATCATGTCATCACTATTTTCCTTTTCGGATTGAGGTACCGCATTACTCTCTCGGTTTCTTTAATAGTGTCTATTTTCTCTGAATTCTGTAATGCCGTCCTTTAAAGGGGAAACTAAATAATTTACATTTCCTGTTTTCCCTTTGACGCTTATCTTGAGGCTTATAGGTTTGGCCTAAACACAGCAGATTTCATGTTCGTCAGTGCCAGTTCTGTCTCTCTCTTTTGCTTATGTATTTTAGTATTATGTTAACTATGTTGAGTTCTTTTTAGTTAAATGCTGTTGATTGTCAATTGTTTTGTGAGAAAGCAGCTTGTAGTAGTTACTGCTTCACGTTCTTCAGTTTCTTATATGCGATTAACGATGAGACCTGTGACATCCCCACCGAGCAGTTCTTTTTGCCATATTTAGGTCTTTTCATTAGTATGGCATTCTGAAAGTTAATCCAAGCTTGGCTCAATACAAGCGTGAACTCATAGGACATTTGTTATTTGAACTCAATACTAGGACATTTGTTATTTAAACTCAATACTAGGACATTTGTTATTTTAAATATCTATGTAGAATTTTAGTTATTTTTCCGTCCCAAAAAATTCCTACGACAGCAACAAATCGATATGCAAGTATTACTTTTAACAAGGCCTTTATCTGTCAATGTTATTTCTGCGTGTACATATGGAGCAATGTTGAAACGAACTTAATCAAAAAAATTGTTCTCAGTACAGAAGAAACTAATCAGCAGTTTTCTATTAAAGAATATGAACTTCGTGGTGTCAAGTGTTTAACTTATACACTATAATGCTGGGTCAGATTCTTTTCCTCTGCAGCTTCAAGGAAATGGTTGGCAAATAATTTTCGTTTATTATAAGGTTTCGTTTGTCTGAAAGACATTTTTTGCTTTTAAGAATGTGTCGTTGGTCATGAAAAAGGTCCGACAGTTTTATGTTGTACTTTTACTTCCTGTGGTTTCCCAAGACTTCCAACAGGCCTTTTATGATATCCCTCCTGGAATGTCTGAGCTGCGGTATTTTCTTGTCCTTTTGAGAATATGCGTTTAGTTTATCATTTAGTTTTGTTGGGTGATTGTAGCTTCCTCTTGATGAAGTCGAACGCAAAATTCTTGGCGCGTTGGACCACTTCGTTCGTGGTATTGGAAAGAAAGCAGGCTATGCATTCTTCCAAGGTGAATTCGCACTCTTCTTCCAACTTTGGTACACATTGTTTTTAGTTCTTTGTGACCTCCTCGTTGACACTGTAGAATGAGACTTCATCAATTTTGCAATCTTTGTTTCGTTCTATCAACTTTTTAAAATCTGTGCTTCTAATTTATTATTCTTTACCTGAAATATCTGAAGCATCTACCTGAAGGAATATAAATTAATGTCAGGAGGCTCAGTAAATATAACTTTTAAGCCAAAAATTTTTATTTAGTTTTTCAAGAGTTTCTTCAACGGCACCAGTATAATGCCGGGATGGTATTTTGAAACTAGGCTCCATTTGACTTACTCCCCGCATATTTCCCCGTATAGCGGGCTGAGCACAATATTGTCTACATATCCTACGTGCAATTAAATTTCATTAAATGAGACAAAATTGTGAGTTACATTACGATTATTTTCTCAAACAAAGCTGTACGAGTGTTTTACGCCTACTTATATATCTATTTCTCTGGTAATTTCAACATATTCTACATTGCTTTATGCATCCAGAAGTGCAAAATGACCATCTCCAGTGTTCGTTGCAGATGCGAAAATGCATATTTCTGCAGACTTCTTTTAATTCACAATGGTTCGTGGTGTATTTAAATCTTGCAACGTTAATTTAACTAACTACCAGAACTCATACAATGATGAAATATTGCACAGCGACGTAAGTCTGCTGACAATAGAGTATTCCACTGTTACTTTCATATATGTTAATATATTTATATATTTTAAGAACGTATTTAATATTTTCTTAATATTGACTCCCTTATCCTAAAATAATACTAGTGTGTAACGATCTTACATTGCACGGGTTGCAGAACACTTTGGGAGTTGAGTCACAAATTAGCATGAGAAAAGTCTACGAACATCGAAATAACTAAAAAATATAATAAAAAAAAAATAAACACATACTTTTCTTAAACAAGTTGTACTAAAAGTAAAAAGAAATGCTCATGCACTACTAAAAAGAAAAGCATAGGGCACGCCAATTCAAGAATTTATATGAAATGACTTATATGAAAGAGAGCCCCATGCTTTTTTTGATCATGTATAAACAAAATTATATTTATACTTTTTGTACGAGTTGTTTAAGAAAACTGTGTATTTAAAAGTTTGTTTATTATTCCTTTTACACCATTACACCTTCATAATGAATTTTCTATTTGATTTACCGGGAAAATCTTATCACCAAGTATCTCGCTTGTTAGTTGAAAAACCTTGAAAACATAATTATCCAATATAGCGGCAGTGGCACGAGGACAACATGGAACTTGTTTTTCATGTAAAGTCAACTTTACTCAACTGTATGAATAGTTAATACTTTCTTATCCTGAGCTGCCTAACCAGTCTGATGGAAGATATTTTAAGACTATATATTTTCTATTTATCCAGTAAAATAGTGAAATTAAATATCTAATATCAATTATGATTGATTTTATCTTGTACTACGTTTTTTCTGTATAATATTTACGTTAAAGAACATAGTCCCTTAAACATGTGAAACCCTTTTCATGTATGTTAATGAAAAGCAAAGTTTCAAATAATTACTGTGCATTTTCAAATAATCATTAAAACTTGTAGAAGAATATTAATTAATGTCCTGTTCAATTCTCTGTAAAATGAACATTTTTTTTTTCAGAAATTTGGTGAATTATGGGTACCTTGGTAGCCTAGTATATATTGGTGCACTAGAACACAAGTTACACTTGAAGTTCTTACAAAATTATTCGTTAGCATGAAGCCTTTAAATCTAACGGAAAGTGCTCTTAAATACCGTAAAATATTATCGACCAACAATTAGTAATTTTGAAGTAAAATGCAAAATAATTGACTGTATTTGGAAGTATTACTACGTACACTACGTATTACTACGTTTGGACTTACATTTTACTTTTAAATGATTTTTCAAGAGGTGACTAAAATAAAAGAAAATGATGAAACGATTGCATGTAACCACAGAGAAAACCACAATAATCTATTCGTTCTCTCGTTATTGGTTAGGATTAAACTTCCCTTTGCCCCCGGAGTACAGTCAACGTCCCCAGTAGATTTACGGACCATTAAAAGTGGCTGGAATTAGCAGTAAAGTTGTCATTGAAAGGGAGAAAACTGTGATGAAAAAAGAGCTTGTGCACGGTTGTTTGACCTGAAGTAATAAGTACCTGTCAGTACGTTTGAAATGGTCAGAGGAAGAGAGAGGATTACAGCAACAGTGGGTATTGTATCGTGTTTGTCATCCTAGCTTATCTCTGAATTGTTAGGTAGTTACCTTTACGAGTAGAAATAAACAATTGAATAGAGAAAAATGCTCCTCTTTAAAAGGCATGACATTTAATTCTAAACTACAATAATTGTCTCATACTGTTTTAGCGTTATTTGTTGTGCGCAGATTGATTGACGTGACTGAGAGTGACTGAAGGGTACACGGAAAGAACAACCAGAGTAGAAAAATCGAGAAACGAGATTTTGATGGGTAAATGTTATTGTTTCTTTTCTTTATAATACAGGTATGCCACAACCAAGTCCATTGTTAAGAAAATCATTACTATAGAATTTTGTTCATTGTTGTGCTGGACTTTGCTTCTCTTTCCTTGTTTCTTTGGACTTTGATTGTTATATGGTTATAAAAAGTTAAATTAATGTGCATTGTTGTATAATTTAATAGTTACTAGTTTTAGCTGAAGTTATTGGATCACAATTTAAAGACAAGTATCAATGAAACATTTCTACATTAAAGCAAATTTTGTAAATATTACTTTAAAAAAATGACAGCATTTGAAACTTAAAATTGCAGTTTACTCAAATTGTAATTTATTTTAAAAGTTTGATTTTGATTGTTCATCCAGATTTGTCGTGTGATTTGAATGATTTGTGCCTCACAAACCTTCAATTAAGTTTTTTTT
>JAGDQP010036842.1:0-18878 GCA_022664845.1 Lepisma saccharinum | reverse complement strand
ATATTGTCTCGGAAAGAAAATATGACAATATCTGTTTTACGGAGGGAGAAAGGATTATATCTCTCAATTCTTTACAGTGTTTCCCTGTACGCTTTTATTCAGTAAAAAACAAGAGAGAGATACAGCTGGATTAAACACAATTAAACACGCGCTTGCAGCTTTTCCCAATCAGCAGATGAACAGTCTCTTGTTAAATGTAAGTTTGAGTTTGAAGTTGTTACAAAAATATATAAAATATATCTAAAAGGGCTTGTGATATCACTTGCAATGGTTGTAAAGTGGCGAATTTAGCTATTGGTTTGATAGTATCCTTTTTCTCCTCTCCGTTGGGGAATAAAACGTAGTCAGCTGGAAGATTTCCAGCTTTACAAAGATCGGCAAGAATTAAAAAATAATAATTGGTATAATATTTTTTTCTTCTCCCTGCACGAAACAAGAGCAACCCGGGTCTTGCAATTTTTATGACAAAACGTGTTTCTTCACGCGACGATAAGCAGAAACAATTTTAGCAGAAAATTCTTTGATTGCTATTCAATAAGACATCCATCCAAAATGATGGGAAATTCAATAGGGGACGCGAAAACAGTATCACCTGCCCTACCGGAGAGCTATCCCATATGGTTTGACTTTTTCTCTTCTTCTCTGAAATTACAACAAGCTGAAAAAAATACAGGATGTCGAAAGAGTGTTGCAAGGATCTATCAATTTTTCGTAATAATTTTGTATGGGTCATTATTGCTGAACAAAATTTCAAATCAAAAGTATAATATTTTCCGAAACACTTTCAATTTGTTTCTCCTTGCGAATGAAACAGGTGAATAATTTTAAACAACATTCTTTGATTCGGCAATGCAAAACAAATTAAATAATTAAATACCTCTAATGTGAAGCTCTAAATAAGTTAATATTTATCGTATTCCAGTTCAAGTATAATCGAATTATCTTCAGAAAATTCTCGAGCAATATTTACAAAACAATTTAAATTTCGAAAGTCAAAAGATCTCACTGAACTAGCCTTGCTGACTATAAACGGGACTTGTAATCAAGGGGTCCCGGGTTTAATTTTCGGCTCTGCCTGATCACATCCATGAGGTGTTTATTAAAAATGTAATATAATGGAAATTAAAATATACAAGACTAGGACAGTGGGCAACAGTGTTTAAATGACCTCGTTATGAAGTTGAAACAATTTCAAATTGTTTAGAAAATGATAGTGTATAATTTGAACATATTCAAATTTAAATTTGATCGAATTTGCTTCAGAACTCTCGAGCAATGCTTAAGTATTGCGAGCATATTTAAATAATAGTTGGACAATTATTGTAAGATATTATATTTGTTTTCATCAATTGAGTAATGTAAAAAATAAATAAATTATTTCACCTATTAAATGTTGTCTCATTTACATGATTTTTATATATGTGATAGATTAAGGTCTGGAAAGGATCCCCGTAGTTCGCATTTCACCTAAATCACCAAACAACTGAAACCAAGGGAGAGTTTGCCACAGAAGTGCTGCTCACTATTTGCATACATGTGTCAATAATTTTGTATTATGATAGTTATTGTCAGAAAATAATATCGCGTATCGAGCTTCACGCCGTCCGTTCCGGACGGAACCTCAAGATACCTACAGCCATGGTTCGACCCCACATCCGCGTTCGCACAAGAACTGCGGGACTGCATATAAAGCAATAAGGCAAACTGGGCTCATGGTTGACGCTTTCACTAAAGAGGAAAAACGGTCTGTGTTTGCTAATTTTTATAGTAGTGTCAATTTATTAATAGTTGTGCTATGATTTTAAATTTACAACCATTGATTAATTTCTTCGGAATCAGTGAGTCATCATAGTACAATTCAGAGATTTGCATTGTCTCTAGGAAAATACGTGGTTTTTAATAAGTGGTTAAACTTGGAATCCTTAATTATACCTTTAAAATCTTTTGAGCGTACCATGGAAACACTCACTGTTAAGAATAAATGTGTTGTAATAAATTATTAGAGCAGTATTCCAACTATATGTACAAGGACTTTCAATTGCATAGTAAGATTTCTTTGAAAGAACAGGTTATTTATCTTTTCAAAAAGGTCTGAGGCAAGCAGATATCGGTCGGGACTGATGAAATTTGCTGTTTGCGTAAGCACCACGTTGTCGAGGTGTTCGTAGAAGATAACGGTGGAATTTTGGAGGGTGAAAGTACACGTGGCCTTGGGGTGGGTTGAGGTGACCTTGGACATGTTTGTACAAGATTACAGCTGAATTTTGGCGTGGCAAAAGTGATGACGTAATGCAGGTCATCTAAGACGTGTTTGTACAAGATTGCGTGCTAAATTTGGGGGAAAATTGATGGCGTAGTCCAAGATGGCGCCTGGAAATTCCTATTAAGTGTGAGTACAGGAAAGGGTGGTAAGTTGGCAAGATGCGGAGACTAGTTCGTGAATGAAAAAGTAGTGATAACGTAATCCAAGATGGCGCCTGGATATTTCCATTACGTGAACTTTGAATTGGAATGACGCCTGTACAAGACCGTATATGAATTCTGGCGGGGAAAAGGTGATGACGTAATCCGCTCTGTAACATCGTTACAAAATTGCTGGTTGTAAAGCTAGATAGAATGTACAAGACCATTGACGTCATGGCGGGGGTAAGTGAGGATTTGAGGTCATGCGGACATTGACAGGAGAGTAAGTTAGGACTAGATCAAAATATTCCATTAACATTAGACAACCAAACAAACGAATAAGAATAAGCAGAATTGAAGAAAGAAAGAAAGAAAAGTGTGATTGTGGACATCCCTTAGACGAATAAGAATAAGCAAAAGTGAAAAAAGAACAAAAGAAACGAGCATGTGGCCTTCCCTTAGACGAATAAGTATAACCAGAACTGAACAAACAAAGAAATGAAACCAAAGAAGCCATTGGTAGATTAATCATTATTAAGAGAAGAAGATGAAGAAAAAGCGGCTCTTAGTTGGGAGTTGATCATCCATTTTATTTTATGGAAAAGGTTCTGAGAAGAGCATTAGACATTTCAAAAAAGTGCCTGCTTATTTTGATTGGCCGGCGAGACCAATGAATATTTCAAGCGGCTTGACCTTGCTACTGGGATTTCAATCACTGACTTTTTTGTTTCCTTAGCTATGTTGACAAAATAGCCAATACCCACTGAGAGGGTTACGTCCTCTGTTGGGGAAAATATTTTACTTTATTATTCTGTTTTTATGATTGTCCTGGGTCAAAGAGATTTGAGGTTGAATTTTCAGCTCTCTTGTACAATATGAAAGTATATTAAATACTTGCTGTAGTTGCTATTTGATATAGAAAGAGATCATTTAAACATGTCTCTAATTAATTTATGTTTAATACGTGCTTAATATATTTTTAATAGGATTTAAACATACAAAAATAATAATTAAAAGAATCCTCTAATCTTTTAAAATTGTTTACCAATGAATTACTTTCAGCCGTCCGCCAACTAGCGAAGATTTTTACTAGCTTCATTCATCTTTACTATAGTTTGCTTTTTATATGAATAAAATCATACACGATTATGTGTTGCAATCTAGAGAAGCATAAGGCATTTAATTTGTTTTGTTATTGAAAAATACTTTTTGATAACTCTTGCTTTCATAGAGAAGAAAACATTAGAGTGTAACAATATTGAAAAGTGCCAGACAGAGTTGTAGGAAAAGCAGATGATATACTAGCTTCCTGTGTTTCTTTTTCTTTTAGTGAAATATATAGTATCGTAGTTGGGTGTCTGTTACTTTTAAAGTATAAACAAATGATGGCAGAACTAATTTATAAAATGTGAGGGTACAATCAATTTATTTTTATTCATTTTTAAAATTTAATTCTCTTTTGTACAAGAAGATTCTTTACTGTACGGAAAACTTCTAGCTGTTTATTACAGAAAATGGTAGTAAAAGACACAACTAAGATAAGTTCATTAGTGTGAAGGGAAGTTAGTATTTCTTTATATCTTTGAAGAACATTTTGAAGGGATAAGAATTATAGCAGACTTAATGAATAAAAAATATTAAAACGTTGTCTTCATTCTTGAAATATGTGAACAGGGATTTCGCACAAGGATAGGAGATAATGTTACATTTTTGCCTATACCATTGAGAATAATGATAAGAACACTTTTCACCTTAAATTAATTCATCTTTGATGGAGTGACAACTTTTATATATTAAAGAGGAAGAAAACATAAATTAAGGAGAGTACACATTATCTCATGTACCAGCGTTTTCTTTGGTCAGGGTTGGAAACGAAGTGAATCTATCAGTACAATCGATTCGCTCAACTTCGAGTGATCCTCGAGTTTATACAAGTCGACGCAATAAACACACGTCTTTCAATTAACTACTCAGCGAATGATTTTTTTTGCATGAAAGCTTCCATTGCTGTCGGTTTGACTAACACGTCTTACACTTAGGGAAAGCCTACCTTGTGACACGCAGCGCCATTTTCATCCATCAGGGTTGGAAATGAACTGAATCTAATAGTGCAATTGGTCAACTTCGACTGGTTCTCCAGCTCATCCAAGAGAAGGGGATAAAAAGAACACGTCTTTCAATTCACTATTCAGCTAATATCTCGCGTATGCTCAACTATAATCGAGGGATGGAGGCCCCTTTGCATTTAATGTCTACACCCTGCCATTTGTGTAATAAATATTCCTTTTTATTTTTTTGTTGTGTATAATGTATAAAATTAGTCATATCTATTGAGGTCTTATGAACTTTATAGATGTTTATTGTGATTTCTTCATATAAGAATAAGGGCTGATTTTCATGAAAGCTTGTCTTGCTTCTAATTTCGCTCAATTGCCAACTGAAACTTGCGTTAATAAGAATAAGGAATTATTTTCATGGAAGCTTACGTTATTTGGTTTCCTTGCGATTTGAGATAATACTCAATTGACTTTGCTTTGCGCTCAATTGGAGTAAATATTCAACTCAAACACGTGTTACACTTTTAGATAATGTTAACAGCACTTTCGCCCCTAATCGGGAGATGTGCCCTTTTATAGCTAATGCCCCCTCCTCCCTTCGAACTCAGCGTCTTCGCTTACAGGATATTTATTATATACTGCAAGAAAAGTTGAATGGAATTTAAGTTTAAAAACCTTAGGGCAGAGAGGATAATATGTGTACATTTCGAACAAGTTAAGAGAGAGGGGGGAAATGATTCGTGTTGGTAATAGTTGTTGATTGAAGTTAAATTACGTGTTTTAGGAATTTGAAACAGGTGACATGTTCTAAAGGCTGTTTTTCAAACCCGCTTAACTTGCATTGGTTGTCTTGCTTTCGAGTTCGCTGAATAGTCAATTGAAACAGGTGTTACACTTAACGAAAATACACGTTATTAGATACACCACCATTTTCATCACACAGGGTTGGAAACGAAGCGAATCTAACAGTATAATCGATTCGATCAACTTCGAGTTCATCGAACCCAACGGAATTAAAAAATACTTCTTTCAATTAAGTGCTCACAGATTTGAGAGAATAGTTAGTTGAAACACATCTTACACTTAACGAAAGCACACAGTCTCACACGTACGAACATTTTGTTTTCCTCCTTTCAGTTCGCAAGCGCGAATGAAAATTAACCCTAATAATTCTTTCAATAGACTATCCAGCCATATCGTAAACAAGCAAGAAAGCTGGTCACTAGATGGCAGGGCGAGAGATGACTTCAATTTATTTCAGTTTGTAGGTGAAAGAGCTTTCCTTAAAAGTAAACATAATTTATCCAACGGATCTATGATTCTTTTTTAAAAGAAAATGATCTTTTGATAGATGTATTACCACATCAGATCGCAGCTTGTTGACATAAATGGCAGATCGTGTAGAATAGTGTACTGGCTTAGCGTTCATATGTCTTCGCGACTAGTTGTAGCAATGCTCTTTGCTTTATTTTTAAATATAATTTTGTTACTGCAAAAAGAGAAATTACATCTTATTTTGATGCTTAAAACTTATGAGAAAAGAGGAAAATGTTTACCTGAAGTAAACATATATATTACGCAATTATGACTTTAGAGTGCTGAAGACTTCATAATCTACATTACACCCTACTGGCAAACTCCGCAACGGACGCTGTAAACCCTCTAAATTGTCAGGCACAACCCCTTCAATTTTAATACCTTTGTTGTTAAAATCAATAGAAAATCTTATAAGAGATTACTACATCAATTTAAACGAAAACAAGTAATTTATCTATACTTTTCTTATTTTAAATTTTGTATGAACTATCCTGAGTTGATAGATAGATAGATATCATTCACACTAGATGGAGGCAGTGGAAAAATTCCAAATCATTGAAGAATTCTTTACTCAAAGTAAGGTATTGTATCAATGTACCAACTATTTTTGAGAATCACTGAGGAATACAAGGATTCTTTTACTGACCTAATGTCCCCCACCCAAGAGTTGTTAACGATCGCTATTGCAACTTATTTTTAAGATCTTAGAGCAGAGATGTGTACAAGATGATGAGTAAAGCATGTGTACATTTTTAACAAGTGGGATAGGACGAAAAAATGATTTGTTTTGGTTATAGCAGTTGGTTGAAACAAATCAAACAATAAACTTAATAAATATCCTTTATACGAAAAGAAAAAAGTGAGTCAATAGAAAGATGAGACCAAATTGTTAAAGTGTTAGTAAGTTAATATGAAGAAAATTTAACACGTTTTCTTTTTGCTCCTGAAGAAAAAAATATTTAATATGTTAGGTAGCTCACTTTCGTAGATAGCACATCAAACTTGAAACAAGTTTGCAGTAATATTGGTATTGCAAGGCTTCAAACTTGCAAATTTAGTTGAAAGATGGCAGGAAAGAAAAGTTAACTTTCATATTGTATTGAGGTAAGTCCATTTAAAATCGTTAAATGAAGAATTTATTTGATTAGTAAATTTCTCATGGGCTAAGCGAATTTTGATCGTGGAATAGTAAATTGTAGATTCTTAACAAAAGCATTGTGCAGTTCGCAAGCAAATAAAAAACAAAGTTTGATACAGTGTAAAATAAAAGAAGCAAATGTTCTGTAGTATATTTTTTATTTCTCAGAAAAGTATTGCGTAGTCGATAAGCAAATAAAAAGGAAAACCTGATACTGTGGAAAATAAAACAAACACAATGGCTCCCTTTAGTTTCATTTTATAGGTCAATGGAAAAAATATTGTTAAATGTGTATATAGAGTGGTAGTTAATCACTTGATCACAATGTTGTAAAGTAGATCCTTCTTTATGTTTAGTTTATTCCTTGAACAATGAAGGAATAAAATAATTAATTATTTCAGTGTACATTCTACTACCTTCTGATACGTGACAAAAATCGGTTGCGTTCAATTATAATACCTTACAACATCATGTGTGGGTGATGAGTAGTAGTTAAAGTTCAGTTCAGTTCAGTTTAGGTCAGACAGCTATCGACTTATACTTTAGCATTTGTATGTTTTATACCACTATTTTCCTTATGAATAATGAATATTGGTATTTCCATAAATAAATAATGACGCATAGCAAAACAAACTCAGTTTCGAAGAGTTGTATTTCACAATCCTTCTATAAATACGTTCTCAATTTGATTTAGACACAGATAGGACGTGGTGAGGAAAAACGTAGGGATGAGTAAAAACGTTCGGTTTAGGACAGCCAGCTATTGACCCACACTTTGTCATATGTATGTTTCGTATCGCTTATTCTCTTACAAATAATTTACATAAACACTTTTATTAATTAATACCTACTGACGGGTAGTAAGCAAAAATAATTTTCGAAGAGCGGTATTTGTTTTACAATTTGTTTTACACAAAAATATATCGTCGTGAGGAAGAGCGTGCGGTGAGTAATAGAGAAAATTTGGTTTAGGTCAGCCAATTATTGATCCACACTTTGTCATTTATATACTTTCTATCATTCATTCTCTTACAAATAATTTACATAGACACTTTTATAAATTCCTACCGATGAACACCGCGCAAAATTAATTTTCAGAAAACCGTATTTCATATTTTTTTACATAAATACTTACTGAACTTATTTTACACACAAATATATACCATTATGAGGAAGGATTGTAGTACTGTCATTTCCTGTGATGAATCTCACGTATTGTGCTACACACTTACTCAAAAATATCTCGAGAAAAGCGGTAAAGAGTGCATGCTTGTTTGGAAAAATTCTATGAAATTATAATTATAAAGGAAAGCTCTTCACATTTAAAACTCACTTCATGTGCTCGAACCAAGGCGCAAGCAGCGGATAAACTTTATGGAACGATGTTTCTAACAGTTAATAAAGTATATGTACAGTTTATTTCCTTGCATATAATTATCAGACACTTCTATAAACAATTAGAAACAACTATCAATCTAAAAAGAATTACGAAAATCAGTGTGTGGTTATTATTTCCTTAAAATACAAGGTCAACTTAATCATCACTTAATAAATATAACACCGTGGGGAGTAAGAGCTGTGACGATACATCCTGTTATAAAGACACATATTTTACCACGAAAAACCTCAAGGGTTAGACACTATGTTAAAGAGACTAATATTTTTGAATAATTTACATCTACATATATTTTATCTAAAAAAAACTCAAGTATGTCGAGTAAGCGAAGACGAGTAAGATTAATATTAGGTTCGGTATTTTTTATTATATGCGATCTACATAACGTTTAAAACAGTGCATGTACTTGATTCCAACGTGACTAACAGTTTTGATTAATCTACAACTACAATATTTTATCTCAAAAACGTGGAGTATGTCAAATGGGCGAAGACGAGTTAGTTAAAATTAGGTTCGATATTTTTTATTATACACAATCTGCATAAAGTTTAAAAACATATTACACGTACTTGGTTGTAACGCGCAAGAAGCAGAATACTTTCTAGAGTGTCTCGCTCTTTCACGTACATTACACTTGTAAAACTCGAAACTGTTATATTTGTACCTAAATTGAACTTAACCTAGACGCAGAAGTATGAAGCTATTGCTCAAAGATGTGTACGTGTTCTCGCAAATGCTTCTACCCTGGATTTTGCCTCATATTTTGCATTGTACAAATCTGAATTCACATTCAAAAGTTTTTTTCCTCTGTATATTCCTGCATGTACTTTTTCGATCGAGGTATTTCACTACAATTATATTGAGATATTTAACACTGAAAATGTTTCTGTAGTTGACAGATTCCTTCCTGTTCTGTTAAGTGTAATTAAAAACAAAATTTCTTTCATATAATTTGTATACTTCTTCACTTACAGACATATTGACAATGACATGAGACATTTTGAAGAAAAATATTGTCCTAACATGTTACCAACTGAGAGCAATTTTTACAAAACTATATTTTTTCGTCGATTGGAAAGTCTAAAATATATGAAGTTATATAGTTTCCTCCTTTTTTCATGAGAATGATATTTTTGTAACGCAATGGGAAGTATTAATACTAATTTTAGCTTTCTTTACGAGATGTACCCTCCAAGTGGAGGCACAACTTCCGGGATTTAGGAAATATTTTTAAAGACATATGACAATACTTTCGAGTTTTCACATGTTAAAGCTCGCCTACTGTTCAAAGCATTTTATGTTTCTATTCAGTACATAAAATCCTAATATTGTAATTAACATTAAGACATCGAAAATATATTCAAAATGCTTATACTGACACCAATACTTTACACTTGTAAAACTATGGAGTGCACAATAGGAGGTAAGGAAAGAAATAAAAAAGTTATTGAGTATTGTACAATTTCATTCTTTACCATATGACAAAATAACAGTAAAAATTGCACCGCCCATAATATCTTCACATATTTATATAACTTATAATTTTAAATTAGCAGTTACATATTTGTTTCACATATTCACAATGACGTATTTTATACATTGAATTGTGGGATAAAAAGTAACATTATAAAATTTATTATCATCTAATTGAATAGTATTACGTTAATGATAAATAGCAAGAGTATGATTGTATGAATTTCTTCTCTAAATAATTAATTTTGAGATAAATGTCTAAAGTAGATGCTATTTTTCATTATTATTTTATCCAAATATAAGTATTTTCTTTACAGAAATATGATGTCTTCAACAATACAACTTGCTTGCTCTGCAAAGGTGTATGTAGATCAATATCTACAAGTTGGTCCCCCCGCAAATGTGAATCAAAATCAATATTTAAAGATTGCTGCTCCTCCTGCAAGTGTGAATCAAGATCAATACCTACAGGTTGCTCCCCTTAAAATGTGTATGAAGAACAATATCTAGAACGGTGGATTAAGGGCATGAATCACACTTTTCAGTATTATGACGGAGTACTTATTTCACCCAGTTTATCTATTAGGAAGGATTTATCCACAAATGAAAACTGGAAGACCTCTGTTACTTATTCATAAAGAAAAGGAGTGGGCAAATTATGAACACTACGATCATCAACACTAGTTTCCGTGTAATCGAGGAGGAGGAGTATAGTCATTTCGAATATCCATCCCCTACACCAGTAGTGGAGGAAATACAGGATTATCCTTTTTCCTCTCCAGGGCTGAAGACAGTAATTTTTCCTTTTTGAAGATGAAGATAAATTCGTTCGAGAGTTTGATATGCTATATGCGCCGAAGAATAAAGAGGAGAAGAGATAACTTGAACAAATATCTGAAAAACTTTTTGGAAAAAGGAAAATGGCCATGATGATGACGATGATGGGATTCAAATTGTATTTAAAAAAACAGAGTTTAGAGCTGCTTTTTTGTACGTTTCTCTGTGTCGGAAAATATATAATTAATGTATAGTAAAATAAATAAGGATAATATTACTTAAATAAAAAATTCATAATCCATACCCTTCCTCATTAACATACTGATCTAATGCAAAGAGTTGTTTTTATATATTTTATAGGTATATTTTATTTTCCTAGCGATGTTATAAATAACTGTCAAAACATCATTAAATATTGTTTTTCTTTTCTCATTTTAACTGAAAGAAGATTATATTTATTACAAGTTAAAAATACAGTTATAGATATGTTTTCTTATTTTAAATTTTCGTATTGAATACTCATATTTTAGCTTCATTTATTTTTCTTTAAGTTCAGTCACCTTAATACTTCAGAAAAACTTATAATCACTATCCTGAGAAATAAAGTTTTATCTTATCAAATAGAAAATTTCAAAGTTTAATACAAGAATTAAATATTTTAGATAAACAAAATTTATATCCGAGTTATTTCTTTTATGAGAGTTATTTTTCCTTTGCGAACTTATTTTATTTTACAAGATTATTTCTTTAGTAAATATTATTAGTTAATCAAATTTTCTATTTGACTTATTTATTCATGCAAGTTAAATATTTCCTTGACAATTAATTTATAAGTTTTATCTGACTTATGAAACTTAATTATTTTCTTAACCAACTATTTTTATTTCGTAAGTTTAATAATTAGTAAATATATTTTACATATTCATAGTTTCACTTACTGAAATATAGAAAATGAAGATTAATATTTTTTCTTCACAAGATAAAGTCTGCTAAAAAGTAGGCTTAGTATTTTAGTAAAAGAAAATTTCATCTCGCTTACTTTTGCTTGAACAAAATACATTAAGGTTATTTTACCTATTTCAAAATAGTTTCTACTTAACGAATTTTATGAATCTTAAATATTCTAGTTACACAGTTTTATTAGTAAATATCTATAGTTAAATAAAAGTTATTAAACAAAAGTTAGTATAACTACAAAATTTTATGGATCTTAAAGAAAACATTCCCTTTAAAATAAAAATTACAAGGTTAATTCCTCTTAAGTTAAATTTTCATAAGAAGAAAAGTTATTCATATTCTTTTTTCTCTTTCTATTCTAAAGTATTATATAGGACAGCGTTTCGCAAATTATTTTCAAGTGAGGGCCAGTTTTATTAATTGCTAGATTCAACAGACCACAGTTTGCGGAATGCTGATATAGGGGATTTACAGTGATAGAAAATTATGGAGTGAATCTATATTTATTATATAGAGATATTTAACGAGATAATTAGTCTTATCAAATTATACTTTTTCTATAGGGGTGTAGGAGGATGGAGCTAACTTAAATGTAGGATTTTGATGTTTTATTAAAATAGGAATATTTATTAATTCATCATTTTATGATAAGGAATCAAATGCCGGTAAATGCACGCGCATCGTCGGAGATCGCTGCCGCCGTTTGCGCGTCCGCCACCTGTGAAGGAACAGCTACCATCTTCCCGTGACTTGGTGTACTACTGTTTAACTAAGATTTGTAAAAATGCGTTTCCTTGAAAAGTAGGTCATGACACGAGGCAAGTAAGTACTTGTTGTTTTGAAGAATAACTAATCCTGCAGTTTGAGAAAAATGTTATGACTTGTGGTTTTATTCAGGTGTTCACTAGAAAGTTTTGTTTGACTGAACAATATATTGACCCTGTAATTGACAGAGAGTTCAGAAATTTTGTTTTATTTTCACATCTATTGATTTTTTGTGGAACGGAGGACATGACTCGGAGCGTACTAGGACTTGTTATTTTGGACAAATGGTTTCAAGAAATTTCTCGACCACCTGTTACTTTATTCAGGTGTATATAAGAATTTTAATTTTCATTGTATAATAGATTGATTGACAGCGCTTGAAAAGACAAAACCCTCTGATTGACATTTGCTTATTTTAACAATTTTCTTTTGTTTTCCATTTTTCGTGGACGATGGAATTTTTTGTTTCCCTTCTTTGATGTTCCTAACAAGTTGAAATTGTAATTTTTTTCAAAGGCTTTCCCGGAAATAAAGGAGTGTGGTAAGACTTATTTCTTTGACATCTTTGATGCACTGCTCAGTTGTGTTGTAGCTATGATTAGTGAAAGTAGACCTCTTGATTTATCAAGCGCCATACCTTTCTTTGAAGACCCAAGTGCGGAGGAAATTGAAGGATCGTTTGCAGACATTGAATTGTTGTCTTCCGCCATAGCCTGCAGTGCGTCCTCGTCAAGTTTGGAAGGGGCATTTGGGTCAGGCAGTGATTCATTATATATTGAAATGCGAAGGAAACTGAAAATGTTTCAGCGGACAATGAAGCCGCATCTGCCGACATGTGTCGCAGTGAAATGGCGTCAAGTTTAGAATTGGAATCTATTCCTGATAGTACTACAAGTGAAAATTCTTGTGCTTGTATGAATTATGTGATTCAAGATCAGTGTATTCTAAAAACCGTACAAAGGGCGGGAAAACATTGATCAATCAAGTTTATATAAAATGATTCCGCTTCTATCAAAGGTAGGGGTATAAAACTTTGAAGTGAGGTCCCTAACGAGGATAACCTAAGAAACCCAAGGTCGTAGAACCACTGCCAAAAAAAATAGAGAACGTTCAGTTTCTGTACTAATACTACTGTCGTAGTTTCCTTTCTGTTTCCCAGAAGTGTCCTCGCCAAATTACGTCATTCCTCCGACTTATGACGGAGTTAACCATATATACCTCTTTAAGCCATTATGTAAATTAAATAATGAAATAAGTAAATTCACACAAGTCGCTACTTCTCAATATCCATTTTTCTGATTATCTGATTAATCGAGACACATTTTAATCAACACTCTGAAGGAATCTAATTTTTTATGGAAATTTTACATTTTCTTTTACTTTTATTTTGAAGCAATCATTATTTTCCCTATCGTTTCTTAGTTCATACTTCATAGTATTCCAGCTTAAATCGCCTTCTACCCTACAACTCCGGCAATAATGAATCAATAAATTACAATTCATTTGAAAGATGAGGATCTAACTATAAACAAGAAGTTTAGCTACTTAAGTCAACCCGAATTAAACACTAGTATTTTCACATGCAAATTTTGCCTTAAAATTTAAATTTATCTTTAAAATATTACAGCTGATCGTTCTCTCGCGTTGTGAAAAAATGCAGCTTGGTGAGCACCAAAACGATGGTCACGCTGAAGGTTAATGTAAAGCAACGTTTTCCAACAAAAATGGCAGCACTATCTGCGTAAATATCTAATGTATTTCTATCGTTGCACGAAACTTCAGTGCTGCTGCTACAAATTCAAGTCTAAGTTCTAAGTTATCTGAGTTCTAACTTTCAGATAATAAAGTTCATAACCAATTCAAGGGTTCGATTAATACCGATTTTTAATGTTCTTTTTTGTTCATTGCTGAAAGAGCTTCACTGTTACAGGTTTCGATATTCACAATAACAACCAAGTATTTTCAACAATGAAGAAAAATGAAAATAAAAAATCGGCATTGATCAAACTTCTGAAAATTTGATCTCTTTACCCAGGGGGATAAAACATAACGCACAGATTTCAACAGACAATGTGTGTGTGCGTGTGCGTATGTATGTACGAGAGAGAGAGAGAATGGAGTCCCATTTTTCAATAAAACCAATCATACTAAATTTTCACATTAAGCTGTTTCATAAACATCACAAAAGAATTGGTTGCTAAATAGGCTTCTTAGCTGCTAGTAGATGTTCATATGTATACCTTTGTCACTTGGATGAAAATAATTTCAAATTCTGCCAAATATTAAATGTTACGATTTTCTATCTAATCTAATCGGAGAAATTTATCCCTGACAGGGACGAAAAATAAATTTGTCAGGGTGGGAAACTTATTTGCCAGGGGGGAAATCCCGGGCATCCCACCGTTAATTAGCACACTGCTGGTATCTTTTGTTGGAAAACGTTGCTTTACATTAACAGGAAACGACTACAAATGTGAGGACTGATTTTCAATAAAGCTCGCGTTGCTTGCTTTGCTTGTGATTTTGCTGAATAGCCAATTGAAATATGTGTTACAATTAGAACACGTAATATGAGGGGGGCTTCAATCATGTGTTTCAATTGGCTACTTACCCTAATCGCAAGCAACGCAAGCGTTAATGAAAATGTACCCTTGGCTGATTTTCATGAAAGCTTGCGATGTAGGTGAGTAACCAAATGAAACACGTGTTTTATTTTAAGGTAAGTGTAAGGGCTGGATTTGATGAAGGTTTGTTTTGCTTGCTTTCCTTCGATCAGAGTGAGTAACCAATTATAGCACGTGTTTTATTACGTAATACATGGAAAACGCAATAAAACATGTGTTTCAATTGGCTACTTACCCAAATCGCAAGCAATGCAAGCTTGCTTGTAAATCAGACCTAAGGGCTGTTTTCTAAACATCCTTGTGTTGCTTCTAAATTGGGTGAATAGTCAATTACAATTTCAATTTATTCAGCTCGTACATTAGCTTACGAATACTACGCATTACAATTGTCAAATAACACCAAAAAATTCAAAATGTCGCTTAAATATTCAGCCATTGTGTAATAATGTTTAATAATTGAAACACGTGTTACATCACGAAACACAACGTGTTTCAATGGGCTATTTACCTAAATCTCAAGCAATGCGAGCTTTCTTGAAAGCTTGCTTTGCCTCGATTTATATGAGTAGTCAGTTGAAACACTTGTTTTTTGCGTGTTTTACTGTAAGTTATGGGCTGATTTTCATGAAAGCTTGCATTATTTACAATTTGGGTGAGTAGCTAATTCCAAGACGTGTTTTATTGTAAGGTAAGGGCGACACATGTTTCAATTGGCTATTCACCCAAATCGTGTGCAAAGTAAGCAACGCATGCTTTCATGTAAATTAGCTCTTAGTGCTCCTATCCTCGGAATCTTGCGTTGCTTGCTTTGCGTGCGATTTGGGTGAATAGCCAGTTGAAACACGTGTTACACTTACCTTAACTAAAATACGCAATAAAACCCGTATTTCTATTAGCAATTGGCGAAATTCTATTTTTTCTTCCGGTGAAAGTTAATAAGAACGTACAAACAGAATCAGCATTTCTTAAGTTACACTCTTACAGTTAGTGAAAGACAAATACAACCTCCAAGCATTAACAATGAAGATGCCTGTTGATCATCCAACTATTTTGGTAATAAACCCAACAGCAAATATAGTTACATTACAAAAAAATTCTCCAATTGCTTACATTGAAGAGACAGTGGAAGAAATTTCTCTTCACGTCGAAAAACAGAAAGTAGATGCGGACAACACTATAAATATCGTGCTAAACAAGAACTAAATTAAAGATTAGCATACACAGAATAACTTTTTCGATTTTTCACTATTTGATATAAATCCAGAACTTTCAGTGCAAACTAGAAGTCAAATAACCAGATTACTATATGGATTTCGAGATGTATTTTCTTATCATTTATCTGACATTTCAAATTTTAAAGGCAACATACATAAAATACGCGTGGACAAGGCAGCGGCTTTTCACGCCAGGTTACCCCTAATTCCAGTTGTTATAGGGAATCAGATTGTCCATCAACTTAGTCAATTAGAGAAAGCGGGAATCATTAAGGAAACGACTTCCAGTGCATTTTCTTCTCCTCTTCTGGTGGTATGTAAACCAAATTCACAAGACTTTCGTTTGGTTCTAAATTTGATCAATTTGAACAAATATACGAAGTATCTTGCTATACCATTTCCGTCGGCAGAAGAAGTTTAGTCTAAAAGGAAAGAAATATAATTCCACCGTGGATATCAGCCAAAGCTATTATCAAATATTATTGAATAAAAAGAGGCAAAAATACGCTACTTTTGAGGTAAACCATACGAAAAAAGCTACAAGTTTCAAAGAGCAGTGATGGGCCATTCCACCTCAGCATCGGCTTTAACGATAATAACAAGGAAGTTACTACAAGGATTGCGAAACAGAGTTACAAGTGTCGCAGATGACATCGTCATAGGGTCATATACACAAGAACAACAACTACAAGACGTACATTCAGTTTTATTACGCCTTCGTATATACGAATTCAGAACGGCGCCAAAAAGTTTCATCTCTTCTATAACTCTTTGCAAGAATTGGGTTTTAAAGTTAGTGCATATAGTATATCTATTTCTCCAAAAATCGCAAAGAAAATACAAAATTATCAGAAAACGAGGACGAAACGACGACTTAGAGGTTTTATAGGACTCTGCTCGTTTATGAGGTTTAATTTTAAAAAGTTGAACCCTTTCAGAGATTACTGACAAAAGATTCAAAATTCAAGTGGGATCAATCGTTAGATATACTTTTTGAACAACTAAAACTGATATAATAAATGCATCCTCTCTCTCTCTCATTTCGATTCGTCTTACACTGACGCTTCTACCTATCAATTGGGCGGGCTCCTAACGTGTTGTTACCCAGAAGAGGACGAATAAAGGTAGTGTCAAATTGCTCAAGAAGATTAACAGACACAGAAACAAGATATTAACATGTCAGAAGGAATTATGTGGGATTGTCTACTGTATAAGAAGATTTTCTTACTACCTTCTCAAACAAAAATTTACTCTGTACACGGATAATAAAAGTCTGTCGACTCTGCAAACTCAAAACGATCGAATCGAAAAGTTTGCGCGCTATCGGATATTCCTATCTGATTACTGTTTTGATGTCAAACACAGAAGAAGCTCAGAGATGCCTGCAGATTTTTCTCAAGATTAGAGAGTAAAGAAGACATCAAAAAAGAAGAAGAAGAAAGCAAAGAACAATTAACAGCTAACAGACATAAAGTGACAGATATTGTCAAAACGTCGGAAGAAATAGTATTTCGTTCAATGACTTTAGAGGATATTGTGCTGGTTACAAAAGAATTTGCTACAACTGACAAACTAAAAATCGAACAAAGGAAAGAACCCTTCTTACACCAATATAATTGCTGCACTAGAAGGGCGACAGCCAGAAGATGCAACAACAATCCGTGCAATAAAGTACAATTGCTTGAAGAATGGGGAACTATAACGTACAAGAAAACATCCAGAATTAGGCGATATACAGCTATTATGTATTTCAAAAAACATGATGTCGCAATGGTTTGATAATATACGCAAATCAGAAATGGTAGGTCACCCTGGCCTAACAAAACTATAGAACAGCTATGTTAAAATATTATGTACCTTCATTGAAACAAACATTGGCATATTATTTAAAGCGATGTCACGAACGGCAGCGCCTCAAGTCGTAGTCAAACAAGCCACAAGGTGAACTTTTGCATCACTCTGTAGGCAACTTATGTGAACAATTCATATTTGACACTTTAGGTCCTATAATTTCAGAAGGAAATGTTAGAAAATTTGTCCTTATAGCCGTAGAAATCACTTCACGACTAGTTAGTGCAAAGATTGCAGACGAAATGACCGCTAAATCAGTAATGGACTTTTTGGAACAAGAAATTATTCTTCGATATGGATGTTTTAATAGTTTAGTTTTAGACAAACATCCAGTGGATTCCAGCAATGCCTTCCGTGATATGTCACAGAGATATGGATTTGAACTAAGATTCAATCCTAGCTATTCGCATTCTTCAACCGTCTTGAGTGAAATTACACATCGGACCATCCAACAAATTATCAAATTCTATGTCCAACATAACGTTTGCCTTCCCCCTCTGACGGGCTCAGGCGTATTTAGGTACTGGGATAGGATGTAGTCATTGATAATACAAGTAGGATTCAGATAGTTTGCTTTCATTTTAGAAAGATGTTATACAGAATAAAACTAGCGCCATGTTACTCACCGGACTGTATGAAAAGACTCGTGTATGCGTATGTCTTGACAGTCAACTCCTATGACTGCCCTGGAAGAGTGTAGGTACTATAACTATATCACTATTCTTCTGTTTTGTTGGTAAAAGTCCTCTTCTATATATTGAATCTAACTTTCCCCTTCTAGGGAGCTGAGGAGCCTAAACAACTGTGTGGGTCAGCATTTCTCCTGGGGAGTTGCTGGCCCGCACAGTCTGAGGTTCCTGTTTTCCATTCATACAGCCCGGAAAAGTTTCTGCGCTATTAACATAA
>JAGDQP010036841.1:444-18880 GCA_022664845.1 Lepisma saccharinum | reverse complement strand
AATTCACATATTTTAAACAGCTTTCCCAGAACAGATGAAAATGTTTAAACCACTAAATATTTTCTGCTCGTGGCAAGATAATTCAATACGATCTTATGTAATGGAATCAGTTATTATAATCTTATATGGAAGTTAAGACCGTAAGAGAAAAAGGTTGTGATGAGGAGGAGCTAGCTCAACTCACGATCATCCTTACGCCAACGTTGTCTCGCAAATCCGTTTCAAACATAATGAATCTAATAAAATCTATAGAGAGTGCCAGAATTTTTGGTACTATTGAACAGGGAGCTAAGGGCTCCATAGTCTAGTGATTAGAGCTTGGACTCATGTCCGCGTGGTCCCGGGTTCAATTCCCGGCTGCAGTCCCACTTTTCGGTGTCGACCCAGTGTCGTAAGGTAAACTGGGTAGTCACGTGAATAAAGACGTGACGCCCACTCGTTCTAGAAAGCCTCTAATACGCCTGTTCGTGGCTGGGTGGCGCGCAGAGGTGACTATACTGCCGTCACTCAGGTGGACGCAGTTCCACCAAGCGCGGACAGATGGCGTTGGGGCAGGCTCAGGACCTATCGGTCTGTTACGCCGGTGATTATTGAACAGGAAGAGAAAAGATCTAGGGAAAATGAAACTTGACATTTCTCAAAAGTTATACAGGGTATTCCTGAAATAATGGCGCGAACTTCGGGAGGTTGTTATTTACATCAAAACAAGAAGAAAATTCTATCCATAATTCTCGGGTAATGGACAAGATGAAATGTGAGCTTTGATTCAAGCTTTCAACGTCAGTCAGCACTTCATCTTCAGGAATTATATCTTAATAATTCTTGAAGATGACGTAGCTTACTGACGTTGAAATCTTGATGTAAAGTTCAGATTACTTCTGGTCTATTACCCGAGAATCATGGATAGATAATAGAGGTCAGAAGAACCTACAGTCTTTACAAGAAGAAAGTTCCTTTGAAGAAATGCCGAAATCTGTTTAGTTTCGGAGCTACAGGCGTTTCAAGTCACGGCGACATAGTCACAGAAGACGTTATATCTCGACAAGTAATGGTTTAAGCGGGATCGACCTAGCAAATAATCTATTTAAGTTACGTTTATGATTGGGTGAATGCAATCCTATGCTTGCCCTATTAAACCATTTAATTCCTTGACAATGAAATTCTTAAGTCGAAACCTGTCTATGCGGCACTTCGTCAATCAAAAACATTGCTTAAATAGATGTATCGAGTACTACTTCGAGTGTTGTTTGCTAAGCCGACACCTAACTGATAAATTTAAAAGTGATTAATACATTACGTAATTCGTGGGAGTAATTTAGTTTGTCTTCAGACCATGCATTTCTGACATTTTATACTGTTTTGTTCTGGTTTTTACTTATTACTGGCATCTTTGTTAAGTCATTTTTAACTGAACGACTCGTCCCGCTTCAGGTTTCCTTTTTCTTTCTTTTACTGTTTTATTTCTGAAAATTGAATTAGGTTATATCTGTTTTTAATCAGTCAAGTTACTAGAAATTTCCATGCAGCTAAGTTGACTAGCATTTTTCAGCAATGCTTCTGAAATTTTTTTCACAGAGCAGGGAGAATAAAGAAGAAAGTCCTATTCCTCGTTGTCTAGTGGCCAACGTCGCAAACGGCCAGTCAACACTGGCCACACACCCACTACTCCTGAGTGAGACTTTCGATGATTTTCCTCAGTTTCACCAGACGAATGTCAGATGATATAGTACCTCTACTTAGGACCTGGTCACTAACCTTCTCAATTCTTTCCCCGAAAGAGGTCTCGCCAAGGGGCGTCACGTCTCAGACGAGTGATATTCAAATGCAGTAAATGTCTGGCTAATTCCGTAACGAACATTTTAACATGTTTGCGGTGGTAAAAATGCATTTTGGTGATATAATACGAAAGGCAAATACAGAAAAACAAATATCTGAATCAGGATATGGTGATTGGAAGTTTCCCGATAGTTGGGAAATTCCGACACTTCTAAGCTTGCAGCACTGTAGATTGCATACTAGTCAGTTCGTGATATAAATAATGCTCGAGGAAGAGACTTCATAGTGTATTGCATCTCTGCGCTGATTTATGAGTTTGTGTGTTGTATTTGTGGAGGACCAGAATCATATTTGTACTGGTAAGTTGTCCAGAAAATGTGACTAAAATGACCCTGTTATAAAATAGAAGATTCGTTTTTTTTAAGTTTTTATAAACAGGTGTTGATCATGGAGTTCGAAGTCATCGCGCACTATTAGAGGGTAAAGCCTTGTGTGTGTAGAGATAGTTTCATTTCCTTTAGTCAATGGTACAGACTCCAATAATTAATATATTTCTAATATTAGACGTTTTGGGGCAATTCCGACATTACGTTGTGGGGTACTTCCGAGTTTCGACACTTTCACCAATACTAAATTTCTAAAGTTTCTTCTTAAAAATATATGTGACACTATTCGTGTAAATTACAAATATGTCTCTCTCTTTATTTTCCATACCAAACATTGTTCGTAACTACTCCTAAGTCTTTGAAAGACTCTAGGAGTAAAGAATACATGGCTCCAGCTTTTGATGCGGTACGAAATAGCATGAGTTCTTGCTACAGCTGCAAAAGCGTTTCACGTTCCCCGATATACGTTTTGGGACAAAAAAAGTAAAAGGAAACAAGAATTTGTGGGGAAGTCAAAATTGCGCTCCTATCAAAAAGAAACTGAGGGTAGTAGAGATTCTTTTGCATTTGTATTAACAAATAGATTTGAAACTTCTGGAATTAACCCAGGGATAAAATCCCTGCGAGTGCATATGCTCCTTCAGGTGTTCATTATGAAACTTTGTAAACCATCAACATTAAAGCGTAATTTGAATGGATTGTAAAAGATTTATTCCGCCCTTTGTTTGGCTTTTGTTCTTAGAGGTAACGAGGAAAGGTAGCTATACCATAAAATTTCTTTTATCTCTTTAAAATCATTTAATTTTAAAATAATCTGTCAGATGCCATTTCCACACGCATTGTCCATTCGTCGTAAGGTGTTACTGAGTGCATAGTGATAACTGTAAAATATTTACATGTGTTTTCGTTTGGTGTTGGAATTGCCTCAATAAAGTGTCGAAATTCCCTATGTAGTGGGGCAATCCCGACATTTCGCACTGGTTTCATTTGAACACCCTCAGTTATCAGGGCATTCAGATGTGCAGAATGAAACCTATATTAAATGAAAGAAGAGACAACAGGCTTTATGATGACATGCAGAAATCTTAATCCCAATGCTTGAAGATATGAAAAAGGCTTAGCGTGTTGGAAAACCTCCAAATGAACATATCACCTGTTTTGAAATCGTTTATGTTGGAGCTTCTCATGTTCGAAATCAACATGTACAGTTTTACCCCCACGCTTCCCAATCTATTCCTTAACTCTAATGATGCGTAAAATTGTTCCGACAATAATCTTAAGTTTCCTTTGTAACATATTTTAACCTCGTATGTTATCTACAGTTGGCAACACTGCATCCTCTGTTTGAATACCAAGTGTGGAATAAACTAACGAATTGAAAAACATATAACTTTATGCCAGGTGTACGACAGATGTACTACATTAGATTCCCAGATAAAAACAAGTTAGAGTTGTGATTCTACTAACAATTGCAAAGACTCTTGACAGCATTTTAGCCACGCAAGCATCATTTTTAATATTAAATAGGTTGGTAACACTGACAACTGCATCAATCAAGACTGTTTCTGCGGCTCTGAGCTAGTCTAGCTAAAACCTTTCGACCAACACCTCATGGATGTCTATACACCTTATAGTTCATGAGTATATTTCGAGCATGGGCTGGTAATACTGACTGCGGGGTTTCTGGGAGCGGGCACATCCGAAGTATGTTCCTATTAGGTCAAGTAATGTTTATACCAGGTTTGATGCTACTACATCTAAAATAATGGAAGCAATTCGAAAAAAGATAATTTTATAGAAAATAGACTGGAAACACTGGTGAGTTCCGTGGCAACGTAGGACCTCTCAGTGTTTTTGTATTGTGTTGAATAATGTTTAAGCCAAGTTTGCGCAGCTACGTCTAACTGAATGAAAGCAATTGGAACAATTGATTTTCTAGAAAATAGACTAGCAACACTGAACCACTACACTAATCAGACGATTACAGGGGCTCTGATCTATTTTAGCCAAGATCTTTCTAACGACACCTTAAGCATCTCTCTACAGTTTGTAGATTCTGAGATTTTAGTTTTGGACATGGAAGGACGGACACCATGAGCGGGAATAGAATGTTCCTTTTGCAGTAGCTTCGCTATCAAGGGACCTAAAACGACCTAGGACTACCAAATGGAAGATTGATAAACGAAATCAATCGGTTTTCAAGAGTTACATGGATTATGTCAGCAGCCGACTGAGATTTCTAGAAAAAACAACAACAGAAGACTGTCATCCAGCAGTGGATATAAAACGGCTCAATATGGTGATGAGGTGTTGAGGATTATGTATGTCTGTGTATGTGTATGCTTTTCTGCTCATCTTATCGTGAAGTCCAGGCATTGGGTTACCATAACGTCGGATGTTAGTGCACAATGCGTAATTCTTAAAGAATATTTATCTTCAATACTAACGTATCAAAATGTAAAGGTTGAAATAGCAAATCACAATTTGGAAGACTCATCCCAGACTGCAGTTTGAAATTTTTAATGTGAATTTTTCAACTTCCTTAGTGAAATCTGATTGAAAAATTTCTTTGATTTGAAGCCTAATTTAGTTTCTTCAATGCACCAATACAATCTAGAAGATTATGTAAGAGAATTTTCTCCGTTACTGTGTTGTAGAGCTGTAAGAACCTATATTTTCCAGTACGCGTAGGAGTTTATTGTATTGATAAAAAAAGATTGAGCGGTGTGTTTGATTTTTCATGGAACATTATTTTTAAAAGAAAAATATCGCAGGATGTGTCTAGCGTTTTTAACTAAAAGAAGAAATGTGTTTATTTAAATTTCATAATTTAATCTTGCTTCAACAAGAAAAGTTTCCTATTATTAAATTATTATATTTATTTAATTTGTGTTGGAAACTTTTGTTATGATCTGCAAAGAAGTTATTCAGTTTTTAATCTGTGCTTTTGGAAGTGCAACAAGGAGTTTACGCCCACCATTACCAACGAGAAAGTGTAAACCACTATGAAATTCACTTTAAAACACACACACACACACACACAGAGAGAAAGAGAGAGAGAGAGAGAGAGAGAGAGAGAGAGAGAGATCTTTCTCTCTCTATAAGTTTGTGTAATCAAATACGGTTTCCTAAAACTATTTATCTAATAATGAAGTTTGTTTGAAGCAATCTTGTCTGGTATGCAGTCAAGGAAAGGAAAAGTTGCATAGTTTCTTTCTTTTAACGTTTTAATTTGGGTCTGGAAATAATAGAACAGAAGAACTCTGCAACACGTTTTCTAACCGATTTCGGAAACAGAACAAGTTCTCAACTCAATCCAAATTACTTTTGTTCCTTCGACCATAACTTCTGACTGGCCGCGCCGATTGTGACAAACTGTTTTAGCATTTTGTAAAGGACACCCCCGTGCGGGTTTCATTTTGATATTTTTAGAATACAAAAAATGGCAGGTGCCGACTGTAAAAGCCCGTTGGCTAACATATAAGTTTTGATTAAACTTCCTGAGAGATATGCAACCCAAACCCAAACTTCTTCATTGTCGACTCTTGAATCTCACTATCGCTCTTGGGGTTTAGAGTACTCCCGTAGCTACCGAAACTCCAGTGTATATACCGGGGTCTACTAAGTGTGTGGTTAATTTATTCTGTATTTTCTGAGTATGTAACTAATATTATCAAGGAAAAATAATACATCTATTACTGAAAGAAGCATGTAAATAGTGTTACAAAGGAAATATTCTTCGTTACACATACAAGCGTACAGACTTTCTTCGGGCATAAGCATACGTTTGCGAGTGTCACCTGAAGTTAGTTTCATTTAAAAGATATATGTTCTTCCTATATAAAAATATACTCTAATAATAAACATTGAAGTATTCACTTGCATAAATTAGGAATCTACCTACACCATCAACTTAACTTCTTTGTTCAATAAAAAGCGCAGCTAACACAGCAAAAATCTCTGAGATCATTAAGTCGATTCCTGTCGGGGACAAATAATTGATAACCCTACAGGAACTCGGCAAACTTCCCCTAAAGTATAGGGATGGTTTAACATATAAAAGCACAAAAACATCTTTGGCTCCATGGAGGAAGTGGGGGGGAGGGTGTTGCTCAACTCCTAAAAATATTACAAAAAAGTTTTAGAAAATAAAAAAATAAAAGAACAAAATTCCACACAGCTTCCAGCAACAAATAGTGCAAAAACATTCTCCACCGACATCTGTGTATTTAGTCCAGTCGTGGCTAGGAGAAATAGAAAAATTGAGAAGAGTTAATCGGCCTGAAAGGATCTGTCGCTTAGGCGAAACGCTAAATAAAGTTGACAGAAAGATAGTAGATTTATCACTTGCTATACTTAGCAAAAATGATAGAAACACAATGTAACCAAATGAATGTTTAAAAACATCATGATTAAAGACATTTCCATAAATTTTATGCACGATAAACACGAGAAAATGAAATCGTCTTTTTATGATTTTTTACACAAAAAATGCTGGATCAAAGGGACAAAATCCACAAATAGCCGAAACAAGCATTGATTCAGTTCGTAAAAAAATAAAAGAACCAAATAAGAAAGATACAAAAGAAAACTTTCATCTTTTAATATTGATATATTATTTGGCTTGTCAGAGACAGACGGACAAACGCCACAATGCGGAATCCAAAATTTCGTGCCTAGAAGCAGTTGTGCTTAGAAAAAAGGTTCTTAGTGTCGAGAATTATTCATGAGGCGCGATAAAGCTTTTTTAAACTTCATTTTGTATAGGCCATTCTATTGCCTTCGGCACGTCACGTTGTAGTTAAAATCCACAATCACAAACATCCATGCCCCAGCCGGGATTCGAACCCGGGACCTTCGAGTAACTGGATTAGCGCCCTAACCTTCAAGGCTACCAGGTCGGCTCATGAAGCACGAACTCCTTTTAGCTAGACACAAGTAGTTTCCACTGAACATACTACACGTTACACGTATCAGCCCAACTATAAGAAACTCCCACACACAAGTGAAAGGAAGTGCTGATGAATTCCCAGGATGTGGGCTTCAAATCTCCACTGATCAGACCATAAGAAGTAGGTTGAGTCAAATCACATGTTGGTTTGGCAACCGAAACTGTAGGCTACTATCGAAACTGACCTTTTTTTTTCGATTTAAATAGAGAATTAGATAGATTATTCCAAATTTTAGGTATCTTAAATTTCTGTAAATAATAATGTCATTCTGTAGATAAGTTTTGAATAGTGTGATGATTTTACGTAATATATTGGTTCATATTCTTCATCAGATCAAGCAACTGATTCCTTAACTATCAGTACCGGTGCCCCTTCAAAATGTTTTGTTTGGTGATGGGCCTGAGTTAAATCAGGCCTAATATGTTTAGCCGTTTCATGTTACCTCTTCTCTATTACTTTTCCATAATCATGCCTTATCGGCGAAAGCTATGTGTGATATTTGCGGCAAGGTAACGCAATATATATACAGGATGTTGTAAAACAACACCGACATACCTACCTCACGAAATTCCTGGTATGAAAATAAGAGAAAAAGGTATAGACCATCGACGATGCACAAATGCTTCGTTTGGTCGCTATAGGGTTCCAAACGGGTAGGAAAATGGACGCTAAAGATTGATTATTCCAATACAATCAAGAGTAGAACTGAAGCGGCTTGGGATGAAATGGTCCTTCTAGACTTCTCCCACGAACCAGCTTTGCTTCTTGTCGTTGCTGTGCGGTCTCTATCTTGACAGGGTTCACTTCTATACAAAGTCACCTTTATTCGTATAAATCTCAGGGCATGTCATGGTCCGCTACTTGAATCTGTGATATACTAAAAAGATGGGATAGTCAACTTTAGTGCCCCAAATATGTACACCAGTGTGGGCTACACCAGTCACGCTACGACTATAGAGCTTATTATTGACCAATGCTTCGGCGCTTTTCAGCGGCCAAAAGATTAATCAATATCTTGATGCGATAAAATAAAAGGAAGGTTTAAAGTTCAAACATTTATTAAAGAGAATTGAGGTATATCTGACTGAACAAACCCAACATGGATTTTTAAGCTCCTATGGAATACATTTTATTACAGCAAAACTTTTTTACAAGAAATAAGCGTTAAAGAGATTCACATCTTTATACACAATTACACAAATTAACAATTACTATTGTGGTGCCGATATTCAAAAACAAAACTTCTCTCGAACATTTATTTAAAACTTGTACACACTCAAAGGTCCCAATGAAAACTGTGGCTCCATCTGTTGAACTACTAGAAATGCATAGGCAACCCGGAAAACACAAATATATGCATATTTGATCAATTGTAAATATGAAACAATTAAAAGCAATGAAAATATCAATTAAATATTAATTCAACGAAATCATTTGATTGAACAATGATAAGATCACTGGGTCATATCAGGGAGTCTCAAAGCCTTGAGACCTGCTCTATCGAAAACTGCATATTCCAAAATTATGCAATGGGCGTGCAAGGGATGGCTCAAAAGATGTAGGGAATTCCCAGACATCCTCTGGAGTAAATGTGGATAGAAATAAGCGCAAATAAGATGACCTCCCTTATGAGTACAGATGATAAACGTAATCATTGGTATCTAACCGGGCAATAACAGTTTCTTTTAATGATAAAGAGTACAGTAAATTCGCTGAAATCTATGTAATTTACTCCTGTTTGTTTTGCAGCCACGTACTTTTTTATTAAAATCGTTCGGCAAAGGAATCTGTTTGATATATAGACTAGCCCTCCTAAATCACCCCCCTAAGGTTTTCGGCTGGCTACGGGTCTGATATACTCTAATTATTCTTTCAGGAAATGTAGTACTTAAGGGAATAAAATGTAGTGCTTATATGGTTATAGGGAATTGGGAGTATAAGTTGAGATGAAATATTTAATGGTGATGGTAATTTTTCTTACGTACTATTTTGAAATTATATATGTTATATTTATAATTTTGGGTCTGGTATACGAAATTGAACATTATGCAATTTCTCCATTTCATACCCGAAATTATTGCGGAACATTATTTCCAGTCAATGAATTATCTCTCTGTCTTCTAATTAAGAGATCCCAAGTTCGATCCCTACGCATCGGAGAGAAATTGTAGGTCTGGCACCATGACTTCACCTTACCAAGGGATCTTCATGTTGTAAACGCCTTCGGACATTCACTGTCATTGATAAAATTTACCAGTCACGTCATAGATTAAATCCCAAAATTTTTGGTCAAATCTTTTCATTTTATCTCTGGTAACCCACTAGCACGGTTTTAAAAGAAACAATCATCCTTACAATAACAACTAATATTAGCGCTGAATGTTTGAAATCATTCGGTCGTTATCTCGGATTCCAGTTGCTAGAGTGCGAATAGTACAACATTAGCATTACAAAAACACTGTAGCGTCAAATCGCAGTGAACCTCCGCGCGAGATGTGTGATATTTCGCAGATGCAAAACTGCTGGAAAGGAAAACTGTAGCTTTACGAGGTAGAAACAGCCCAAAAGCCAGGTTGCTCATTTCAAAATTGAAATCAATTTCACTGAGGTTCTAGCTTGCGTTACTGACGGCCAAATCAAAATGAACTAATTAATTCCTCCAAACTTGGTGGCTTCTAAAAATCTATCAAATATTTTTACTAAAGTTTGTTCTGTATCCAATTCGTCCACACCAAATGAGCCTTAATAATGCATTTAAATTTTATTTTAGCAGGCAAACTTAATAAATAACATTTCCATCTTTTAATTATCTTTATCATCATTAACAAATTTTACTCCATTTTAAAAACTGCATAATCGTTTAATATAATAATTTTATATTAAAGTTTCAGCTTTGTGTGTTAATTCTGTACAATGTCCAATGTCCACTTCAAACTGGCAATAACGTCTCATTATCTCAAGTAAATTAGTTTTTACGTGTTGTTATTGCGTTAATCCGTATCAAATAAAATTGCCTTATATGTGTGACCTTGTTTTCTTATTGCAACAGGGTAATACTAATTTACTAATTATGTAATAATAAGGGTCTCAGTAAGGTCATGAAGTTTTGTTTCCTGTTACTGTTTGCAACTAAAGATCGGAGCATTAAAAAGCATTAAGAAGTATCTAACCATAATTCAAATATTTCAATATTTTTGTTATTACTCTTTTTTCGCTAAAAATTAAAAAGAAAAAAGTTTCTTTACACGTCAAAGGGTCATATCTTTTCTTTGGATAAGAGAACCGAGCGGCTGAAAGGTCTTCGGAACGAGCCCAGCAGCCGCCTGAGACATTAGTCAGACCAGGCTAATGTCCTGGCAAATTGCCTTTGCATATTCTTTCCCTATTCTATCTACGTTGAGCCTAGGTTACCTAAAATCCATGAATTGAAAATGAAATTCGGATAAGAGAATATTCAGAATGTAGCATAGAACGTAACTTAAGTGTACCTAGGTAAATACACTGTAAAACAAAAATGCATTTCTTGTACATATGAAGTGTACCTTTTGAACACCCAAAGTTAGTCAACATTTGATTATTTTTATGCAATTTAAATGTATAAAAGAATTTTTACAAGTAAATAGAGTAAATATTAAGTGGTTCTACTTTGTTGCAAAATAGACGGTAAGGGGAACCCAGATTTTTCCGCCTATGAGAACTGTGGATTGCAAAAATATGGTAAGGGGGAACGCAGAACATTTTTCTATGAGAACTGCGTATTTCCCCCAAAAAAGATATGGGGTAGCCAGAAAAAAATTCCCGATGGAAACTACGGATGGGAAAAAACATTCTAAGCAAAACGCAACAAAAATTCTCCATAGATGGTAACTTTGAATTTTGTAGCAGTTATGTTCGTCCTTAAACCGTAGAGCTACTAACTATACACGTTTGCACTGTTAGACTTACTAATTAAAATTGAAACATAGTTCTGACTTTCGATTTGTTCTGTATTCGTTCCTGCCAGCACGAGGGGAACATGTCTTGCATAAGTGTATGGGTCATTGGCATGGGATGCAAGTTTCGTACCAATGACGGCTAATCATTCTTGAAGTGTTCCTTATAATCTGCTCCACATAGAGTAATAGGTTTTGCAATATATTTGAGTGTGTTAAACTTCCAAATAATTTGAATGAGTTGAAAAGGTCATTTAGTCGCCTCTCAGTAGCATAAACAACAGTTGTTTGATGTATCCACTCTCAGAGTTTATTACTTTCTACATTCCCCTAGACATACATTTTAGTTTCTTGGAGGAACGGCGATCTCCTGTGCCCCCCCCCCATCTATTTCCCGAGCACTGGGTATGATAGATTATATTATTCATTCAGATTGAAGACAGACATTTTGTATGTTTGCCGGAAATGTGAACGAGGCTATGGTGTGAACTGTACGATAAGAGTTTTTGGTGATACAAAAGGAAATCTTTGGAGTTTGGATTATCTTTGTTTTACCATTTACATCAAATTATTGTTACTGGTTAGCAACACCGTGGCTTTATTGCCACTTTGATTGCAGTATGAAATAATTTCTGCGCCTAGTACTGCAAATTGTTAGTCGCAATATTTTCACTGCAAATTTTTGTTTCTCCTCTTCTTGGCCATTTTAGGGTATATTAAAGTCTAAAAACTACCCAAAAATCTATGCTAGTCAACGATTTTTTTTTATTTTAAGAAAAAACTATCACCACTGAACTAGTGATTCAAAAAAAGTACCTTCCTAGAATTACATTAGCCACCGGAAGGATCACCTGTAATCGTTTCTAAATTCTACGTTGTGACCGGAGAAGAATTCAGGAAACCACATGGTAGCAAGGAGCGGGATTTTACTTTAGGATATCCTGAATACGATGATAACATACTATTCGCTGTTGACTCTTTTCTTAAACTATAGAAAAGAAATCACTTCTTCTATATTCGAAAAGCATTTTTGCCCACTTCATATGAATTCAACTTCTTGTGTATATTTTCACCTTTTATCACTATTTCAACACCTTTTGTTTACTTTCTGTACACTTCTTCACACAAATCAGAGTAAGTCAATAAACGGTTAGGTAGCGTACGAAGGTATGAACGGTGAGAATGACATGCTCTCTTCGCATTGTCCCGCAGGTCTCCTTATCTGACGCCATGTGACTTCTTCCTTTGGGGGTAAGCCCTATTTTAAGGTCCGTGTTTACGGACGACTACAGTCAACAACACTGGTAGAGCTTAGGAAACGCATCAGTGCTCTTGTGGGCGCTCCCGCTGCCTCTTATCAAGGGATCCCGGGTTCGATTCTCGATGGAGACACAAGCGGTTCGGAGTCCACGTTATGTTGTAGATCCAGTCATTAGGACGTCATCTTCATCCGATGTAAGGCAGTGGCAAACCTCCATCGGTTCACCATGCCGATTGTTACTTGTAAATGAGACTTAATCTTGTAAGTGATTAGACAATAAACCAAATCAGATCAAATCTTGTGATGATCATTGGCAGTGGAATGATACAGAAGGTATGGAGAGAACTCGATTACCGCTTGGATGTTGGCGTGTTAGCAAAGGGTCACACAGAGCATTTGTAGTGAGGAATACTTGGCGAGTTTATGCTTGCTATCATGTATCAGTCATTATTATTTGTGTAATACTTAAGAAAATTTTTTTTTAAATCCGACGAATCATTTGTAATAACCCTGTATTTTTATCTATGTGTAGAGGTGTTATAAACAGTATACCTAAAGAATGAATGCGCAACAAGCTTTCAACAATCTTCTTCAATTAACATAATTACAAAAAATATTTGTACTGAAAGTATCACATAACTGCATTATTTTTTATAGTCAGTCAGTATCGTGGTCGCATGTGCAATGAAATCATTATCTAAAAGTTCCTGGACTGAATTATTTTCGATGGAACGCCTTCGAAATAGTTGGTTTCCGTACTTATTGACGCAGCGGTTCCGACGGTAGATCCTCAGACCAGCTTAGGAATTGTTGTTCTATAATATAGTTTAGTTGCCTGTCGACTGCCCTTTCGGTGTTGTCTACATTGTCCTTCGGCACTTCGCCGTTTAGTTTCGGAGACTTATTGGCAGCAACATGTTTCATCTGCCGCAGTGATTGGTTGTTGTAACGTGGGATCATTACGAAGTTACCGGAAAATCGTTCCAATCCACATGCATTTTTCTTTCTTTCTTTTTTATTAAGTAAGGTTTCGATGAACAATTCTTACGCTTTGATTTTTCTGTTTATTTTTTTGGTGATAAAATACCACAAGTGCATTAACATGCTCATCTGTTCCGGTAACATTATATTTCCTCCATCTCTTACAGGTTTTAGGCTAAATGCTACTGCAATTTCCTCTGAACATCGTCCATACGAGACATTGACGGCCTTCCAGATATTGCATCGTCCTGGACATCCTATATCTCTTTGAGGAGCGGTCTATAATGCTTGAAAAGCACAGAGCCTTCCTGGAACCTTGTCTCAATACGCCATATCCAGCAATTGCCACGTTTCAGACAAAGTTGGGCGTATCTTCACAAAGAACTTAATGTTGATTCTTAAGTCCTCAATTTCAGCTACAACTAACCGTGAGCATGAACGCACTTATGTCACTTCTTCATTCCGCTAGACCTTTAAAAAACACTTACATGTGTCAAAAGTTGCTTGCCCATCCGTGAAGTATCTGAGAATACGGTCATCCATAGTGACACTAGCACGTTCATTGAAGGATTTAGGTGTACAGAAGTCAATTTCGAAACCACTGGGTCAGAGTTTATGATTCATTCAACCCTCAGTATTCAATTTTATTATCATGTTGGTAGAAGGAACCACGTGTCTTCGTATTTCATAAATTGACGGTATATTACGACGAATCAAATTATTTTCTGGATTAATTAGCAAATATATCTCATCCTTTACTTTCAATCTCTCTTGCTTGATCTTTCACTCTTTTCTATATAATTTCTTTAGTATATTTCCTCCTCACGCCCTTCATATGTTGAAAAGAAAGAGACCATTGACCTTATAATCATGGAATATGAAACTAATATGCAGTGTAGACCTATATGTAATATCGATTACAACAGCTTATAGGAGGAATGTCAGCATCAAAGGTCACTGGCGTTTCACTCGAATTCAAGTGCATGCAGCCGTGGAGGCCAAACTATTCATGATAAGCACGAAAGTCGTTTGCTAGAATTTGATAATAAACATTTATTATTACTTTCGGAAAACTTTTGAGATTATTCATGAATATTGATATGTTTTGTTTGGAAATTCAGTTAATTATACTAAGGTTAAAGGTTTGCATAAGCTGGGTTTTTGAGAGAATTTGTAGGATTACTAATAAAACAACACTGGGAAATTCGTTTATGATGGATTGTATTTTGTTGGCCAATTCTAAAGATAAAATTTTCAAAATACTAGCATGAAATTTAATTATTCTTATTTTATTGTGGGATGCATAATGAATAACACATTTTGATTATCCTAATTTTTTAATTGTTTGCTCCGTAATCCATAGTTCTCTCAATTCCCCCTGCTTTCAGAAACAATTGTAAATGTAGATTTGCAATTAATTTCTTCAATTTAAAACTCATTGTGGATGAATAACATTCCACTTGTTCAACGAAACATTTCTTTTAAATGTGGCACTTTTTAGGTACTTCTTATAGAAGGAATATGGGTACTTTTTAGGTACTTCTTATAGAAAGAATATAGGTACTTCTTAGGTACTTATGGAACTGAATATCATCTTTTTTATAGTTTATCGTTTGTTTATCCCTTGTATCATAAAACTCTTGCTACAATAAATGTTTAGTGCACAGTTAGGTTAATCTTCAGGTAATTAGAGGTAGGACAGAAGTTGCTTGATATCTTCTGTCAGTCGTCATACTTGATTAGAATTGTTTACGCGGGATCGTAGTGCACAGAGCTCAGTAAACGCAATATGAAAGTCTTAATGTGAATAATGAAAATCGAGAATGTGGTATCATAAATGTCATGTAGTGTTGTAAGTAGTCTCATCACTTGAAATAATCCGATGTAGTGAAAATAGTTTTTTCTGTTTACATAACTTGTTTATAAACGAAAAACGCTACATTATACCTATATTGCCTATCTTATGTATAAATTTCTATGATATGAACTTTAAACTCTGTTGTGGTTTCACTGTTACATATACTCGATAGCTGAACACTCATTGCACAATATAAGCAGGAGCGCTCATGTCACCAAACGTCTGTATTCGAGCTTTGAAGGGCAGAACTCTAGAAGTGTTGCATATCACTTAGGCGCTATTTCGTAAGTTTTAATTTACCGTAATGGCATAACATTGCATCTCCTACCGTAGGGTGTCCTATCTCAAATGACTTGTCTTGGATCCCTCTACAATATGCATTATTTTGACCCTGTAGATCTGAGATATCCTATATATAATGGACGGGGATATTTATTGATTTTCATCGGATTCAATGGACCTTTTTTTGCTACCTATTCAGGTATGTAAGGTACGGAACGTGCTTATTAACATGCTAACTTCGTCTATAGTGTAATATAAACTTAATTTATGTTATTTCTTCGAAACAAATGCAAGTATTTAAAAATAATATTAGGTATTTTCATTGCTCTGCAATAGATCCATCTCTTTTTTGTTTTCCTAAAAAAAATCTTGCGCATGTTTCAAGCTTCAAAACTAAACTGACGGATTACGAACCATACACCAGTTCATTGGCCGAAACATGCACTTTCAGTCTTTTACTTAGTCTTTCGTTCAAGGTTGTAATTAACGGTAGCATTTAGCAGACACTTAAGAACCCAACGTGTTGCTCTGAGGTCTCATGTTTGTGTATACTTGTGTATACTTGGTGTGTGTGTGTTGTGTTTCTACGTTTGTATACTATACACATTTCGTTGGTGATTTCATTTGAATTCCTATTAAGATTAAGGAAGACTCTAACATATTAATATTAGCGGAGTTAATATTAATATAATGTAATCCTACAGGCACACGTTTCTGTCTTAGACTACCCAGCAGCTTTACTTTTTAAAAGAAGTTCCTTAATAATCACTCGAATGTTAATAGCCGAACAAAACTACCAGAGCTAATGAGGTGATAATGACGTATTTAAAGGGAGTTCTATCAGGACATTAGCAACAAAAGTATTATTGACTATTACAGTCCAGAATGTAATAACTAACAAACTACTTGGAAGTTAGAATGGCTGTTTTATTTATTCTTTTATATTTTTTGTTGAACAAATATGGGTTGTAAAACGGTTTTCTTTTTTTTTTTTTTTTTTGTTGTTTGTTTCTGGAGGACAATTCTATTTTGTTTACTGCTTTTTTTTTGCTACTGCTATGTATATGTATGTTTATGTGTTTCAAGGCTTTCCGCCTGAGGGAGAAAGTGGTTTATAGAAGAACATTAAGTAGGAAGTACATAATTCCCTTTAACTCTCAATTACCCTGTTACCCGTAGTAAAATAGGTTTAAAAGGATTAACTTTCTTCTTCTTCTTCTTTTAAAAAGCCATTAATGTGGAAGGGTAGGAAACTCTCATAAAAACCGTGTGTTGTGAATATATTGAAATCACTTTTTAAGTATATTTCGATATCGTAAAGTCTTTTCCCTTCTGAATTAAAGACCTTTTCTTGTCGTATGGAGACTTTATTCAACGATACTCGTCATATAACTCGAACTTCTTTCATGCACACTAAGAATCATGCTTATTTTACGTTTTCTGTACATAGTTTTTATGAAAAATTCTCAACATTTTTTTATGTTCAAGAACTCTTAAATAATGGGTGCGAGAAGTGAAATCGTATGTACGAAGGTGAATTTTTAACGCTTCTCATGCACTTGGTTTTGGGAAATGATTTTGTTAAGAAGAAAGTGTTGAAAGTAAGATTTGTCCAGAAGATATTGGTGAAAATTGAATATCAGTTCTAGTGTGATAAAATAGTTTTGTAAATGAGGATTGTGATTTTGTGTACAGAAAAGTAATCGAACAGGTGAGTATGATTTTGTACAACCGAAAATGGTGAAAGTAAGAAGTATGATTTTGTGCTACAAAGAATGGTGAAAATAAGTAGAATAATTTTGTGAAAAAGAGTGATGAAACTATGCAGAAGATATTGGTGAAAGTTGAGACTATCTACATGAAAGAAGTTAGGATTTTGTGCAAGATTAGTTGGTGAAAATACAGAGTATGATTTTGTGTAACAGAAAATTCTAAAGTAAGCAGTATGAATTTCTGTAGCAGAAAGAGGGAAAAGTAAGACATATGGTTTTGTGGAACGAAAAGTGAAGAAAGTATGTATATACTGTACAATGGTTTTGTATAGATAAACATCTGAAGTTTGTTTATTGCGAAATATGATTTTGTGTTCAAGGAAGATGCATTTTCTACATTTTCCTTTCATTTTCTATTTATTTTGCAAATCAGAATTATATTAGTGGCATGCAGTGTTCTGTTACTGAATTGGCATATTTTCTACTAAATTTCGCAGTATGTTCTAAACTGAGAACTATCATACATTTTAAAAATTGTGTAATGAACTCATACTTCTCTTCATTCAGAAACATTCAATGAAAATACGTAGCATGAATTCACTACCTTCTATAACTAACCACTCACTGCTGGGAACCTTCGTGTCCCACAGGACCTGCACGACACAATTTCTGTTAGCAGAAGTCGGAAGATCAATTGTAAGGACAATTTACGAAGACTGAAAACAGTTTCAGATGGTTTTGCTTAGCGGTATGAATATTCAAAACTTTCAACTATTATATCTGAATATATTTAATGTGGCCTTTGTAAGACAAAAATGACAATCAAAATTCTAAGGCACTATCTTAACTCGTTCCCTTTGTTGATACACTGCATTTGTTTTCCTGTGATTTCATTTCACGTTTAATAAGGAAATATTTTGTTCAACGGCAGTTCTCAGATCAGTCAGTGAAATGTAAGCTAATTAGAGTTGAAGAATATTCCTATACTATTTTCCATTATGGATAAAGGAATTATTTCTATAATCCCCATGAGCACGTTTACATCTATTGTCCTAGACTCGTCACTGTACTTTTAAGACAAATTTTAAGTGATAAGAAAGAAAAATAATTTTTGAACAAACGAAGCACTAATGAAGACATTAATGTTGATTGAAAGGTAAAGTTTATTTTTGGCAATAAATAACGGAGCCTCTGGGATCACAGGTTTATTTTCTCACTGCAGCTGAACTTTCTATACACACATGTAGTTGTTGAAACTAGCAAGTTGAAACTATTTCAAATTGAAGACCTGAAATG
>JAGDQP010036840.1:0-13300 GCA_022664845.1 Lepisma saccharinum | reverse complement strand
TGTAGGGATAAATGAAGCCGTCCAACAGGTTGGTCTTCGTTCGTGCTAAATACTGGTGGCACCTTTCTTACCTGATGAAGCCAATATGTAACTAGTATTTTTTACTATCGCTATATTGTTGTACGATACGTTGGCAGCGTATTTACATTTGCTGTGAAACATTCTCTGCTTGTGATTGTCCACCGAAACGGAAGAAATTCTAATTAGCGCTGAACATGCTTAGTCAGGAAATTACAAATTAATCTTTCGCTAAGGAAAAAAATGAATGTTAATTTTGTGTGTTTTTTTGTTTTACAGATATGGAATTTATGAATGCTTCTGAGTGTGATGATGATAAGTTGAAACTAGAACCTAAGATTAAAACTGAGGAGGATGCCTCTTCATTCTCGGGAGAAATTCGAGAGGTTCGCATCATGGTTCAGGATGTTATGAAGAATGATACCATCAAGCGGGAGTTGGAAGAAGATCGGTACACCATCGTGAAGAGCGAACCCGAAGAGAAAAGGATAAAAAGTGAGGATGAAAAATATGATGAGTGGGAGGCAATACAGAAGGAGCTAAGTGTGTATTCAGTGGGGAAAGATGGTGCCAAGGCAGATGCAATACCCAGCCCAATGCAGCAGGATGTGGAGTTGGACAGTGAGAGCGTGAAAGTGGTCAATAATAATAATAGTGTGGATTCAACGAGTGACCCTGCCACACTTCGGACTAGTGGGCCTGTGTCAGAGAGTATGGATGTAGTAGCGAACAAATCGCCCGTGTGGGCGAAGGATAATTTTGTAACCGACAGTAGTTCCGGTACCGTTCCTCCTCCTCCACCAGTGCTGAACTCGGATGTCGGGATCAACGGTAGCCTTGAACTGGGTTTAGATTCATCGTCTCCGTCACCGCCGATTCTGAATCCGGGTTCCGTTGTGTCACAATCCACGAGTGAGCAGAAAGACTTAGAAGATTCCAGTCCAAATGTAACGTGTGGGGAAGATGATATCCATGCGCAAGTTCAAAGTGCCATCGATAGTATCCTGAACCTTCAAAGGGGGGACGACGGGGGTGGGGCCACTGCTCCCAGTGTTGCCAACAATACCACAAACTCTAATTCGAGTACTTTTCCGGTTCTCGAGGGAGAACCCTTGAGTGATGAGGAGAGCCCCGTAGCTCTGCCTCCAGTGACTGAGTTTAATGGGGAAGTCAATCATTATGACGATGATGACGAAACCGCCCTGGACGAAGCTGTACGGAGCATATTGTCATGACACGAACTGTCTTCCTCGTCGGCGCGTTGCTTCAAATCTTCCAGTACAAAAGTCTCTGATCTACACAACGATCTGTGATTCGAAAGATTTTCTCTTTTTTTTTTTTCATCGTCTATATGTAATAATTTTTTGCCTTCATGTGAGCATCACCAGCGCCCTCTCTGATCGAGGGAACCAACCTTGTGAACATTAATTTTATGCAAGAATGGCTAAAATGACTTGCAGGTGATATAAACTTTATGACGATTTTTTTTTTAAAAATAAGCTTCTGACGTAATTCGTCGCTACATTCAGTAGCATAAAATTTGTATATATAGAGATATTAATTCTTAAGGAAAAATTAGTTGATTTGAAAATATATATGTATATATGTGTACAGACATATATATATATATTGTTTTTTTTTTCTCGTACCCTGAAGTCAGGGCATTTATTTAGGCAGGGCAATGAACAAAATGGACTACGACAGAACGACCCGATTTGCCTGCCAAGACTGAAAGCAATCATCATAACCTTTGGTTCCTAAAAGTGTTTTTTCAATGGAAGTATAAGAGAAGAAAAAAAAAGGCCTCAAGACTTAAAAAAAAAAAAACTATTTCTGACATCACTAGTTTCTGGTAGAAAAATTTTGAGAGAAAAAAAAAATGACACTTATTACAAGTAATTCAAAAGATTTATTATTGAAAGAGGAAACATAAAAGTATAGAGCAAACTATTTTTCAAAGATAAATTACGAAAAAAAAGTGAAAAATTTGCATAATATTCATACGTGATGAGAATAAGTACAGTATATTTCACGGCATTTTTTCTATTTCCTTTAAAATTTTATTTATTTCATATGTCAAAACAGAGCTTTTGATTTTTTTTTTCTTCTATCTTTGCTACTGAACGGTTTATCTGAAAGGATGCTGTATTATTATAAGTGTATTAGTTATGAGAGAGAGAAGGTAAACAAAAGATTGTGGTAATTACTGAATAACAGTTTCCGGAAGTTGCTATGTTACTCCCTGCTGCTGTATCTGTATACAATGAGTTTTTTTTTTTTTTTAACAAGCCGGTGTTATTTTGTGAGTTACGGACAGTACTTACTAATTTTTTTTTCTTTATTTCTTGTTTGAAAGTAATGTAAGAAATTATTGTATGTAATGATGTAATTGAAGACAGAGTTTCGCATTAATAGGAGTTCTACTGTTAATCATAGTTCATCCACATTTGAGATTTGTATACTTAAATTTCTCAAACATGCGCGTTTTCAATTTATATGTAGTTGTTTAGAATTAATTGACTAAGTTCTTTGGTTGATTTTAGGTACTTGCTAGAAAATATGTACTGTACAGCGCTTAGCTACGAGTTAAAGGCTCAATCCAAGTGCGTTTTCCCGCCGTTTTTTTTGTTTTACGTCAATGATTCAAATTTCAGTAGAGGAAAACAGAAATTAACTTTCACGGTAATTCGTTTCGTCCTTCAATAAATGAGTACAATTAGTGTTAATGAAATGCTAGTAGTAACTGCAGGATTGTTGTGTGCAGCAGAACACTTTTGGGACACTTTATTCTGTCCCAAAAGTGTCTGCACACAATCTTGAGTGTATTATTAATATTATTTTTTTTTTTTAAACTAATTGTACTCATTATTGAAGGACGAAACGAATTTTTTAGTCCGTGGAAGTTAATTTCTGTTTTCCTCTACTGAAATTTGAATCATTGACGTAAAACAAAAATGGCGGGAAAACGCACTTGGATTGAGCCTTAATGCGACTAGATTAGCGTTTCTCGACTTTTCGGAGGTCGTGGCACGGAAAAATTGGGTCTAGTTCATGAAATAATAGACCATAGGTTGGTACATAGAACAAATATCTTTCTTTCTTCCTGTAATTTTTTAGGAACGGAACGCGGATGTTTATAATGTTGTGCTTGGCATATTAACACCGTGTTCCGCAGGCTTTACCACCCCAAATCTTTTGGTATACATAAGTACATATTTTTTCTACCCAAGGATTTCTCCCATAGTGAAATGTTAATAAATTTTCTCCTTTCTGAGGTTTTAAATAATATTAAAGCGGTAGGTCCTTCAGGGAAAGCTAAACCCTCTCATTCATCCCGATGTTGCAGTTTTCTTTTCATCTCAGCATACGATTAATATTGCCAAGAAACTGAAAACTTCTTCTTCCCCTTTCCCTGAACCATGTATTCCGTTTCATCCTTCAGTATACAATCTCTGCGTCGTAAATGTAGTAACCAGTCTCCACAATTGTTCGTCCCTCGCCCATTCTCTTCAGCACTTCCTTTTTTTATCTTCCATATCCACATGTCAAAAGCTTTTAGTTTTCTCTCTTTACTGTTTCGTAGAGTCCATATTGCTACTCCCACTGTTCAGATCTGCAGAAGTGAACGCCCGTTTGGGCATCTCTATTCTTGCCTTGATGTGCTTTTCATATTTCATATCCTCGCTTCCTTACCCGGGACGGGCGTAAGCCATAGTGCTGTTACCGCCCATACAATTAATTTTATCTTTATCTTATCTCGCTTCCTTACTACTCAATTTCCTTTCTTCTTGATGAAATGAGGGTGGTTTCCTTCAAAAATTAATCCCCCTCCCCCTCCAAAACCGCTTGTTGTGGGAAGGAAAATGATAATCATGAATCTGTTACTTTCTGTTTAAAATGAGACGAGCCATGTTGGCTTAAAACACAAGGCTAGTCGAAACCTGGGAGAAGGGTTGCCAGGACCCATCAGTTGGGAAGCACTGGTTTAGATGGTATCCATGACAACAACGTTTTGTAAGATCTTTGGTTAAAGAAAAAAAACGGTTACTTACGGATATTTTAGTTATAAAATTACGACAGTTACTTACGCAACTTCCAGAAACATTTGACTGTAATTTCAAAATACAAGCAGTGTTGCCAAGAATATAAAATAGCTCCTGCACATCGTTAAAACTAGCTAAAATACTAAGTGACCAATTGAGAAAGAAAGGTTTTGTTATAGCTAGATAATAAGTATAAAGTGGCTAAAACTTTATATCGGGAACAGAAAAAAACATTACAGCTACAGGATGAAGTTGGCAACACTGCATATAAGATCCAAATAATGATCAACAGTAGGTAATACATTTAGTTTACGTATGCTATGACTAAAAGGAAGATGGAATTTATAGCAGTGGATAATGTTTGCACAGTGACATTTATTTCATGTTGCGTAATAATTTTATAAGTCCATAACAAGTGTAAAAAAAAGTCAAAAGCTCTGTACATAATGCTGTCAATTAGAGACGACCGAGGTTGAGAAGAGGTGCAATAATGATTGTCATACATTTTGTTTTTTTAATTATAGGAAATTATGACGTAAAAATTTTACAAGTACGCCCATATTTATTAAGACGTGCATAATAATTCAAAGTTTCTTATATGTAATGGATGTTCAGAACCCTTGTTTTTTTTTCTTCTGTTTTTGCATTTTATATTAAGAGCATAATAATCGTTACAATCAAATCGTAATATTTTCTGTGTTCAAATCGTTGTAACAGTGAATACGTTTCCCTTTTCTTCTGTACAGACATTTTGTGTAATTTAATTGAATTTGGTAAATAACAGAAGCTGCTATCTGTGAGTAATGGCATCAGAAAGTAAGACCATTGTCCTTGAGTACGGAAAACACAATTCAAAGCATTTTTATTCAGGCTTTTCAGAGATATACTCCTCGCAAAATAAAGAAAGTATTAACGGTAGACGGAAACAGTGTTGCCAAGTCGTGCAGCACCTCCCTTTTGACGAAGATGTCAGAGCGGCATCATGTATCGTTCATGGCAACCCTGCCGCGTGTCCTCTTCATGGGCCACTGTGACCTCTTGCAGCCAAAGCCGCCAATCCCTTCGTTATTTTGCGAGACGTGTAATTACCAAAAATGTTGAAGGATTACCCTATCTCTTTTAAGACTTGTGTATAAATTAATTTTGATAAATTTACCGTTTTACTTCCCTCTAAGGAAACGTATCAAATCATTGAATGTGAACATTTGTTCCTTAATTTCGTCAAGAAACTTCAAATGGCCACGACCGTGTCTGTTTACAAGAAAGAGGAAACGATTCCAGATAAGGTGTTTGAACATGCATTGCATGTCTGAAGCAAATTGGTATGTTTTCTATTGAATTGTCAGAACAAAACTTTTTTCATTTATTGTATTAAGCAAAACTGTGCTTAAATTTTTAATTAGTTATAGATTTTTTTTTGGTTATACTTTGCAAATGTCTGTTTTGTAATATTGAAATGATTTGAAAATGAAAAATACTTATTATATGAAATTATATATATATAAATATGGCCTGGCCAAGATCTCGTACATGCTCTATTTATACTACTATTACGTGTTATTGTTTTTTAATTTGCACAAAAGCATCTCTGTCTCCTAGATCATAGATGTACTTTTCTTTTTGTATGGATTGAATTAACGAAACTGACCATTTAATATAAAATAAATGCTGACAAAAAATTATTCCCCGTATGCATAATAAGTTGAACAAAGCGGAGCCTTTCTGTACTTAATTATCTAGACATGTTTTTTTTTTGCGCTTGTTATCAAGTTGCCTGTGTCCGTGCATTTTTTTTTTTTTTCTGGTGCAGGGGCGGTTATGATATGGGTAGATGAATCTTTTTCTTTCTGAATAGGTAGTGGTTTTGATTTCTCTTAACCTTGGTATGATTTCGGATTTTAAAAAAAAGTAATGGAAATTTAATCAATTGTACAGTCAGCAGCATAACTATAGTTCACATTTAGTAGGTTTTAGTTTCGCTCAATCGCAGTAAGTTTCCTAATATTCGACTGAACACGATGACTTTGATTTAATTTCTTTTTGTCTTGATACTCGATGCGAAGATAAAACATATTGTGCAGGTTAGATATCTTCTTGATCTACGCTCTTAGAAGAGAAGGTATACGTATTCGTCAGATTGCAGCAAATGTGAAGGTAACTTTGACATACCTTGTTTGGGCAGATATCAGCTTACGCGCTGTTTTAAGTGCTTTTATAGACTTACCAGTGACACTGTTACATCTGTCTTGTATGGTGGCTTGCGGTAACGGGCTCTCCTCGTATGTAGAGAACTCATACTGAAAAGTAATTGGTTGGTTCTTTGAAATCAGGCCTTGAATGTCAATTTTAGTTGTATCTAATACGTAGGTTACATGTACATTATACTTACTTGCGACTACCATAAAAAAAAAATGATATAGTGGCTTTCATAACTAGTACCTTTCTGTAACGATCGGTACAGGCAAGGACGAAATTATAATGCTGGTCCTACAAATTCAAGTGCAGAGTGTTTAAAAGTTTGTCAAGTCGAAGCTTATAGCTATGAAGCACTTTCAACAATGAACACACCCATAAAGCATTTTAATCATAACCGAATTTTACACCTCTGTACAGAGAAACTTTTAAGTATTCTGGAAGAAAAATCTCTCAACAATGACTTCATTTAGTGCAGAATTGTTAGGTTGTACGATAATTTCAGCTCACTGGTAGATCGTCAAACCATACAATAATTTTCAAATTTTACATGTAAAATATATATATATTATACATATATTATTTTGCGAAAGATGGAAAATTTATTCTTTTCCTCTGTTTGTCCACATAGCGTTAGATTAGTCTTCCATCTAGTAGTGTAGATAGAAAACAGACAAAAGATAGGGAGCCATGTTTACTGTTGTAACGAGGTAGAAGAGGAGGGTGTATATATCAGTACAGTGGACTTGGATGTGTAGTACTGATAACTTCACATAAAGCATAATATTGGAAAAATGAAAAGCATAATTCTGTTTGCCCTAGTTCTGAACTGTATGCTTGAATCTGTAGAAGCAGCATTGCAATTTCGTACAATTAGGAATTGGTAAAAGCATATACTGCGGGAAAACGCCCGTCAAAGAATTTTTTTCCCGAAATAAGTACACTGCGGCACCTTCGAATTTTTTTCCTAACTTGGCATCTGAACTTTCGGTAGATAAGTGGTTTTATGATGGGTTTCGGTGGAATTAAAAGGCGTTCCGACCCAAATTTATTGAACGTAATTATTAGGATTATCCGTCCTTAAGACATTGATGTGAATTCGTACTCTGAAAGACATTGTATTGGTAATAACTGTTGCCGAATTCTTCTCTCTATGTTAGAAATTCTGGCTGGTAGCATCCTACAGGATAAGCTACTACGAACTACATCCCATTTTACGAACGGAAATGAATAGACTATTTGAAGGGTGTGAGGCAAGAACATGGTAACCCACAATGTTAAACTTGTAAGAAATTCGATTTTTACTGCTGCACAAGTCATTTTCATTGGCTGAAAGCTGATTTTTCACGTAAGGCTATACATAAAGGCTTAAAATAATTGTACCAAATCAAAATAACGAATTTCTATTTTTCATGCTGCTGTGTGGGTTACCATGTTTTATTATTTATACCATAATATTCGCTACCTGAGTCAGTCACTCAAGAATAAATCTTTTCACTGAACTCGCTGTAAGAAATGTTTAATTTACAAATTCTGCTCCTCGTTTCCCGCCATCTTAATTGTTGGTTACCATCTTATAAATCCCAAAATGTTATAATGAGGCTTACCATAAGTAAATATTGCTGCCATCTCTGGAGCACAATTTGAACTTGGACAACATTAAACGACGCCGTATGGTTGCTTTCTGTCGGGTGCTGAATAACTCAAAAAAATAAACATTTGTGGGTTACCATGCTTTTGCCTCACACCCTTCATTTTATCGAGGCTTCAAATACGACACATTCGTGGTTATTAGAATGTCAGGTGGTAACTTCAAGAGGTTTAAGGTTCAAGTGATCAAGACCATGAAATGAGCGAAGTACGATGTAATTATTTTAGGTAATTGAACTTGTTTTAAAGTATTTATGAATATACTAGTTTCAACTCGACTACCACATACCTGAAACATCTCCGTACTGAGTAGTTCGAAGTCATTTGAAAGCGTTAGAATTAACACTGTGTATCATATTTTTCATTACTGTCTCCATCCTGGTTTCTCTCGACCTTCGCTTCGTGCTAGGTATAAAAAGAGCGGTTTCTCATGAACACAAGGCTGTGGTTATACTTCCTAATTTAAACTGTCCTTCAGTTTATTTTTTTCCCCTTCAGTTTGGGAGGACTGAAACTGGACACAGAGCAATTAGCATAATCAATGTTTCTAGAATTGTCATAATATAAGAATCCATGCATTGTTATTCTGTGTTGCACTCATTGAAGTTAAGTGTTAAGTATGTACGTGGCTCCGCTTCGATTCAATGTGAAACCAACAAAGTTAAGGGGGAAAAAATGCAGGAACTAAAATGAAAATCTTTGTTGTTTTGTCTCAGGGTTCCATGTTTTTCTTCAAATTTAAATTGTGAATGTAAAAAAAATAAAAAAAATGACCACAAAGGTTCAAAGTGACAAAAGAAAGTTTTATAGTAAATGTCTAAAAAAGAATGGAGTTCTTTTATTTACTTACATTTTCTATAAATCAGAGGTTTGTTTTGTATAATTTAAGGGAAGGTAAGCTCTGGATTACAGTGTACACTAATACTGATCATTTTTGAATGAAACGTTGATAGGACTTTAATGTACTCCTATATTGAACTTTCCCCTAGATTATATTTCCTAGTAAATTGCATACAAAAAAAAACACTGGCGTAACAGGCAGATAGGCCCTGAGCCTGCCCCAACGCCATCTGTCCGTGTTTGGTGGAACTACGTCCACCTGAGTAACGGCTGTGTGGTCAGCACTGCGCGTACCTAACGAACAGGCGTATCAGGGGCTTGCCAGACCGAGTGTGGCCGTGAGGTCTTTATTCACGTGACTCCCCAGTTTGCCTCACGACGCTGGGTGGACGCCGAAAAGACCCCCAGACTAAGCGGACATGAGTCCAACGCTCTAACCACTAGGCTGTGGAGCCCCAAATTGTCCTTAAAAGCAAATAAAATTAACTACGTTTCTCATTTGTATTTTGAAAACGTTGAATTTTAAACTATATTTCGCCGAATATTTAATATTTGATGCGGTGTTAATGTGAAGTGTTTTCAACTGTGACATTACACTTACTGAGAAATTCAAATTTAATAGCGATGGTTAAAGTGTTAAAGAAGGAAAAGTACATATAAGAAAGAAGGAATTATTATTATATGACGGTAAAACGACGCGTTCAAAACTGCCTTTTACGCCTTCCTAATAAAGGGACGAGTGCGGAATGTTCCAGCTTCAAACCCCACAGTAGGCGTTCGGATAATTTTCTGTATCATGAAGAAAACAACGGGCAAAATGCAGCTAAATGCGTATGCTAATAGATAACAACAATGCTCTCATTTGGCCAATTGAACTGTTCCTTGATCGCTTCTTGATTTCAACTTGTTTCTTCTTAATCATTATTCAACGCCGAATAAACCGTTGAACAGGAGGACATTTCGGTACATTTACAACGTTGAAATTACGTTTCGATACTAACGTTTAATCCAGGTATGTGTGCTACTGGGTATAACTTTTACGGCCGAACCATATGCAATGCATAAAGTTTGGATACGCGGCCTCAAATATCCAAGATTTAAGTCAAGGCCTTAATATTTAATCATATAGTAAGATATGTGTGTATGCAAGGAATATAAATTGGTTCTAAATTGTATCTTCGGAAATGCTGTATTACGTCACACGAAGTTTTACGAATGTCCGAAGCACATATATATATATAAGCAACTGCAGAGCAGTTGAGTCATTTACTGCTTGGGCTTCGGCTCAAACCACGCCAAGCTCTCTCTGGGTGTTGCTCTTCGGACAGCAGTCCGCAATATACTTTTATAACCTTACCTCTCTCTATTTGCTTTATCGGTACCTACTGTATAACCTTGTTTCTCGACTCGTCTTCAGTAGGCAGGCGGAGTGTGTGTACCTATTTCTAGTGTCGGCTTGTCTTGAATAGGCAGGTAGTTCTCTTCCTCTCCTTCCATCTCTTTTACCTATTAATTACCTGTCAGCTCATCGAATAATCCCACGTCCGAAGCTGGGGGCCACATCAGCAGCAACTAGTGGATGATAGAAAACCATTTTTGAATAAGGGAGGTAGTCTCAAGGGGACGGTAAAAAGTAGACTTATCAGAACGAACAAAAATTGGTAGAGAAGTAAGGAAGACAGGGGTGCTGTCTCGTCGTTTTTAATATATAGAAGAGGCAGACGAAAACACGAGGCGTTGCGCTTTGGAGAAGTCAAATTCATTAGATTTGCTGATGGTATGGTACTTGCATAGAATGAGACATCACTTGAGATACGGAAAAGCTCTGAAGAACATGGGCTAAATAAATGTATATAAAACGAAAGGTATCATAGTTGTAACAAATCAAACCATAGCAAGATTGGAAGAAAAAGGAAGTATTTAGGTAGTAGTATAATTGAGGACATGAAAAAGAGAAGGCCCTAGCGAAAAAGGCGTTCACTCTTCCGTAGATAAATGAACAAGTGATTGAGGGAGAGATGGATTAAATGTTTTGTTGAATGGTGTGTTGTTTTGAAGGGAGCTTGAACTTGGACTAAACGAACGAGTAGAGAAAATTAGAAACATTTCAAATGTTGACATGGAGAATAAATAAATCAGCTGGATATAGAAGATGCGAAATGAAGTTCTTAAGAGATGAACAATGCTAGAGACGAGAAAAACTGGTTAGGACATCTGCACACGGATTCTATACTTAGGGGTGCAGTTGAAGGTATGATTGAGGGAAAGAGGAAGACGAATCAAAACACTTTTACAGTATTAAGGTAGATAAATCGTATATTGGGATAAAAATGACACTACCAATGTCCTCTAATTATATTATCCTGCTACAAAATTCATACGATTGACCATCTAAAAGCAACACTGGACTGATCAGTCATTAAAAAATTAATGAATATATGAAGCCACGGAGCAAGTACCGTCCCTAGGACATGCAGTGCCCCAACATTTTTCCTTTGCCTGGTTGAGTATTTTTTAAATATTTTCTATGTTACGGCTTATTATACAAAGCACGGGGCCTCACCTGCCCTGCTGTAAGGTCGATACTGGAGGGAGCAGGGGTAAATTAATCTCGGTTTTCCACTTCCAGTCTAAACCAATATGGACCATATTTTTAGTTGTTGCTGTACGGACTGTCTTTTGTTTAATTATAGAGTTATGCACGTACCGGACACTATATAATAGTACACGGTGTAAAGACGTTTTTTTGCAAGAATTAAGATGATGGACCGCAAAGCGATAACAAGCGTAAAAGGCAACTGAAAGTTTGGTCGGTTGGTTTAAAGTGGACAATCGAAATTAAATGTTTCCTCCGCTCCTTGACTTTATTTTTATTGGCATCGATCAGTCCAGTATAGCTTTTAGATGGAGATCAATGCTACATCCAATTCATTTCTTACAAAATTAGCCCTTTTTCTCAGCAAGGACGAAAGCTGAGCGACCTAAAATGACCAACCTCACATTGGTTCAGAAAGGTTCGGGTTTGGATCCAAACTAGAAACCAAGACTTGTGAATAATTCGGAGAAAGGGTTAAATCTCATATGGATATCATGGGGAAAACAAACGTATACGCTCACTGCGTGCTCTGCGATTTCTATGAGCAGCCTGTAGAAATAAATACGTGTTTCTATTGGCTACTCAAGCAAATCGCAAGCGAAGCATGTTGTTAGCACGTGCATGAAAAGTGTCAATAAATTCTTAAAAATACTTAGCTTAAATTTTTCAACATTTACGCGCTACTTGTGCGAGGCACAAAGATGATTCTGAAACTTCACTGGATGATCCCGGGTTCCGGCACCCTTTAAGACGATTCTCCTTTTTTTTTTTCAAAGGTCGCTAGATGGATGGATGGTCACTACACTGTGCCTTTATCGACTCATGAACCCCTTGCGTGAGTGATAAACTTCTCATTTAACGTATGAGAGAACCACGATCAATATAAGTGAACACATTCAAAGTTCAACGTACACGAGCCCTAAGGTTAATAAGGACTTCCATATAGTTGATACTTCGCCGATTCCACTCACCACAACAGAAATCTGCTGCTTCGCTGTGTCCTTGAGAGATTTCCCTATCAGATGAACCTCTAGCAAGAGAGATTATGGTCATCTGAAAGCCTCTACTGTCCTGAAAAGCAAAAGGCTATCGTTAAATCAAAATCACCTATTCTGGGAACACCAAACAAGCATGTATTTTAATCGTGTAAATGGCTTCCAAGATTTAGAAAAGAAAATTAAGGTCGATACAGACCTAGAAGGGGCATTAAGACCAGTTACATAACTTACCACTGGATGAAGTATACTGACAAGCAAATGCTTGCAAGTAGGCGCTTTAAGCTTGTGGCTACTGTATTGGATAGCTAATCCGGTGACCCGGGCAATGTTTCCTTTTTAGAAAAATAACTCTTTTTATACATATACGCATTTTCAAATTTTATAAAGACCACTAACCGTTAGGTTAGAAAAGTCAGGTTCGTATTTTTATTTATACGCGATCCACTCTAGTTCACGGCAATGGTAACAGGTGACTGGCTTCAATTCTGAAGTTAATACTTTGGGGTCGCCGGAATAAGCGCGAAAGGAACAAGCGCGAAACGGAAGTAACGCGAACGGAACAAGCGCGAAAGGAAGTAGAGCGAACGGAATAAGCGCGAAACGGAATTAGAGCGACAGGAACAAGCGCGAAACGGAATTGGAGCGACAGGAACAAGCGCGAAACGGAACAAAAGCGACAGGAACAAGCGCGAAACGGAATTAGAGCGACAGGAACAAGCGCGAAACGGAAGTAACGCTAACGGAACAAGCGCGAAACGGAATTAGAGCGAAAGGAACAAGCGCGAAACGGAACTAACGCGAACGGAATAAGCGCGAAACGGAACTAGAGCGACAGGAACAAGCGCGAAACGGAATTAGAGCGACAGGAACAAGCGCGAAACGGAACTAACGCGAACGGCACAAGCGCGAAACGGAATTAGAGCGACAGGAAGTAGCGCGAAACGGAATTAGAGCGACAGGAA
>JAGDQP010036839.1:0-18881 GCA_022664845.1 Lepisma saccharinum | reverse complement strand
ATACTTTTATCGCTCTGACCTATGCCCTAGTGGCACAAGACCGTATAACTGACATGACAGTAACACAATTATATGTATATTTAATGGGAAAAATTGCCCGCTCTTTGCTCCCTTCCCCCCCTCTTCATCAGTTTCGCAATGGAATTTGGATTGGACGAACTTAACAGGATTAATAATACAACCAAATTTACATAATCTCTACTTTCAGATAATATATCAAATATTACATCTTAAGACTGCATTATATAATAAAGGAATAATAACGGATCCTAAGTGTACTCTCTGTAAACAGGACGATATGTTCAGCCACCGATTAACACAATATATTAATAGCAATAAAATATGGTTAAAATACATTGAAATCATAGAACGAATTACTCGTGAAACTGATAAAGATAAACATTATTCCACTTTTATTCTTGCTCCAGAGTTTAAATATTTTCCACCTACGCCGCAGACTTTTGGTTTGGTTCACGGCGCAAACTCTGCACATATTAATAAAGGAACGAAGTCAAATGCAGATAGATGAATATATTTTCCAAGTGCTGGTACGCTACGAAACTTTCTCTCTTGCTTACCGACGAAAATCCTTCGCTAATTACATGCCTGGTGTATATTAACACTCACAGGAGAGATAACCAGCAACGCAAGAATTGACTGAGGAACTTCGCACACAGGAGAACGGTTCTAAGTATTTCTTTCATAAACAATTTGATTGTCTTTTTTTTTTTTTTTTTTTTTTTCAATTTCTGTCTATGTGATCGTACATTCACAGTTTCTTTCGGGTGCGACCTTTCTTTAGCTAGATTTTGTTATAAAAATAAAGGACTTTGTTATTCATTTTTTCTTTTTTATATTTATTCTTCTTTTCGTTTTTGTTATCGCTTTAAACAGTTACATGTCATGTATAGAAATGCATCTATCCTTGTAATTTTCACAGCAATAAAATAATTTATAAAAAATAAAAAGGATTAGAGCTTGGGGTCGTCGGTTCAAACCCTACTCGTGCAACGTGGGATTTGTGGTGGAAAAACACCCGTGCCTGGGTTTTCTTGGGGTTCTCCCGTTTCCTCTTACTTCTTCATTCTACCAATCATCCCATCATCATCTATCCGGCCTGTGCCAAAGTTGCCTAAAGGTCTTAAAAATTGAAAAATTCAGCTCAAAAAGTTAGTAACGAACTATATTTTATCTTATTAACCTTCTGTTAGAAGTACAGACTTATTATACCGTGAACCTCAAATAAGTAAAAAATAAAAAGGTTGAAATTTTGATTGATATTAAGGTTGACAATAGTATTTCAAATAACCAAACCAGTTAATCCGAAATCATTATTTAGAGTATACAAAAGAATGCTTAAGTATTGATAAGCTCTTTTATGAAGAAAAGAACCACATTTCACGTTACTTGCTGTCGGATTCAACTGATCTGTACTTCCATTTGGTACATTAAACAAATTGATGGGTACATGATTCCTTAGTTCGAACAGTGAAGAAACTTCTAAATATGGCTTAGATTAAAAAATTCAATCACACAAGTTTATTTCGTTAGTGGCTACAATAATTTGAACTGCAACACATGCTTTCTTAATTCGTTCAACGTATTATTTTTCTTTCAAAGCTTTGTGCATATAATGTAAAATGTACTGGTTTCTTGCAATATTTTATGAACCTTTAGAGATGAAATATTACAATTTGATGAGCATTCAGGAATTCAATTCTCGTGTGAAAAAGAAATGGAATGATAAGTGATGTGTCGCTAACACATTAATACCTTAATTGGCTATACTAGCTCTACGTAATGAGCACTCGATCCTTTTTAGCTTTTATTGAATCATCTAAAAAATTAACTATCAAACCACTGGAACAAAAATGTCCCCAGCAGTATGTCTGCATTTCAAAGCGAGTTTAATCTTTGATAAGAATTTGAAAAGAGTATTATGCTTTCAGTAGTGCTCCTGTGTGATTTGTTTTCCTGCTTAAAATTCTAACCCTTCAAATTGAAATTCATTTTCTACGGAATCCTGAAACCAGCGAGAATGTCAGAATACATAGTAACGGAGCACAAGAACGCCAAGTAGATTTTCCAAGAATTTGCTAATGTGATTTGCTGGTTTACCATTAAAGAAATATTCAGAATACTATATTCTGATAGAATTTTTTTATGTGCCAAGATAGAAGGATAACGTTATAATGTAACATTACTAAACATCAACGACTTCAAATGATACTTCTTAAAAACTTAGTTTTGCGTGAAACTATAGTGAATTTTGACAAGAGATAAATTTCTGCTGGGAATTATTTTTAAGGACGGAAAATGTTTCCTTCTGATTAGAACTACAGTACAAGCAATGCTGTCAAGAACATGTTTTATATGTTTTTCATGCTGAACATGTTTTCCATGTTTGCAGTGTTGTACAGAGTGTTGGTTACGCATTTGGATTGTCCTGGGTTCCAACCCAGTGGTCGGCCATCCAGACGTTTTTTTCCAGACCTTTTCTCAGTCACACAAGGTTATTTCCCGAATGAAACTTTCAAAATAGTCTCTGTTGGAATTTCTCTCTACATTTCTCTCCCTTAGCTTGTCTTGTCCTGAACCAAAGATGCCTAAAGATTATAGTTTCATTTCAATTCACTGTTAAGAAGGTTAAAGGAACATTGAATGAAAGAACGTGTTGAGAACAAGAGTATCTGATCAAGTATTTCCTCACAAAGTACCCAGAATTACAATTAAATCAAAACTTGTGTATTTAATTTGTATAGTTATTGCCTTTCCCACGAATTATCTTCAAATTATGATCTGTTTAAGAGTTTTGAACCGCATTAACCTTCTCAAATTAAGACAGTTGCACACGATACTTGACTTTATTCTTCAGTAGTTACCTCACAACACTAACAGATAACCACAGGAAGGTATTCAGCGCGAATCTCTTGACATACATACAAGACAAGGAAGTAAAATTAACTTGAAAGACTACAGAAAAAGAAGGGAAAGATACACTTAAAGTCGTTCTCTTGTCACGGGGAACACAGTGCATGAAAATTCCTGAAATGTCTTCTCTGGAGAAAGAAAGAAACGTACGTTTTGCACGTCTTCCTGTTCTTCTATAGGCTGTTTCTCTTTCCCTTCTGGGCTGAAGAGGTCTGTGGACAAGATGAAGTCAAGATCGACTTTCTTTTTGACTTCTTCGCTTTATTGCATTCTGCCTGCCAGCAAGTTGGACTCGAATGGCATGTTGATGTCACAGGGATGTTCCCTTCTATACCTTTTCTTCTTCACCTCAAGCTCTGAAAATTCAAGCCAGAAGTTCTGAGTCCTGTGACACAAAAAAATTCACATTCTCTTCTTGTCCTCAGGGCCAGAAGATAAAAAGAGATGAGGTTGAGATCATGTATATTATATATCGTGGAACTTTTATGTGTTTGACGATCCTATGATGGAGACAGTGCTGAAGGAGATAGAGTAAATCAGAAACTTCGTTTCTGTACCAGGGGTACAACATTAAGTTGGATGCTACATTGGTTTTGTTCTTTCATTCTGATGGTGGAATAGATATTAATAATCTAGTCAATGACTTGGGGGTACTAATCGTTACAGATGATGAAGCAAGTGTACTGGAACAGAGAACGAGATTTCTTTTTCGTTTAGTAAGATAAGATAAAATGAATTGTATGGGCGGTAAATTTTTCGTTTAGTGTTTCACTTTTATTTACATTCGATTACACAACGTTTGTTCGTTGAGGTATTTGTCATTATATATTAGAAGTATTTCATCCGAGCTGCTTGTGTAGAATTACTGATCTAACAATCCTTATTATGGTATTTCTTGGAGAGTTCTACAATAGAACATGCAGAAATACTTACCGGTACATATGATGGCTGCGGTTACTTGGTTACAAGTGGAGAGACAGACAAGGACAATACGTTTTCCTGGACTTGCAAGGCAAGATCGCATAAGTAACAGCTGTTAAAACATCTAGTTCCGTAACTGTTGAATATTCTTTTGCATACGATTTATAACAACATATATCTTGTTGTTGTACTACAAATAGACCACGCCAACGCAAAGTAATCAGAAATACACACTACGTTCGTAGTAAATTCGCTATACGTAAGAAAAGTATCTCCGTAATAAGAAAATTATTAACAGTATTTTTCTTCGAGTAATTCATGTACTCCATTTTCGTGATAAAAAATCAGAGTAGAGAACAAAATGCAAATTTCAGTCTTAAATACAAAATTCTTCATTTCCTTAGAAAACAATGTAATATAAAATGACAAGTGATAAAATGCTAAATTATACATATTTGCTTGAGAAACTTGTTGGGAAGTCTTAGCTTACAAACTATCAAATTTCTTAACTAGTAGCTTTATTTTACAATAGTTTTACAATACACTTTAATTTATAAAAGTTTTCAGGTGCTCTGGTTGAACAAGCATAAACGGTTAATGCGGTCAACTGGCCGAATATTTTATACTTTTATGTGAAGGACAGTATGTTAATATTAATGAAATTAGTTACTAGACTTGACTCAGTGCTAAAACCTCAAATCAGGTAAGACAAGGATTGTGAAAGGGCTAAAGAGTTACCAGTAATGAGTCCCACTTTAAGTAGAAATTTTGAATAATCCTCAGAAATCTAATTGTTATCTGGCTGTAAACCATTGTTTATTTTACTCAATATGATCGGTACATTTCTCTACAATTTGTACAGATTTATGCATTTCATCAAAATCCATTGGTTCCACAAAGATATGCTTGTTTCATTTCCATGTGAGTCGAGGATTTATATCATTGGAATCCTGCGATTAAATCCTGTTCGTAGTAGCTTTCTTGTTTGATTAGTGGAGCTTTAGTACTAATTCAAACCTAGAAATCCAATTTATCTGAGCATTATGAATGCCTTGTCTGTTTTTTTGCCGGAAGAATTTATCCATGTATTTGTATCCTTGGAAGAGTAGAATGAAGTTAATCTTAAAGTAACATTTTTTTCTCTCCAGCTTCCCGCTTCTTCCCTTAGTTCTCAACTCTCTGTCTTCTTAAATCTCCATCGTTTCCCGTCGGCTTTCTTGTTCAAAATTGATATTTTAATGCACGATTAAGTTGATGATTGATGATGAATCGTGAGATCGTTGTCAGAAAGGGTGGTTATGATAACTAATGGGAAAACGTGGATCAGTGACTGTTTCCGTACTTGAAGGGGGGAAGGGGGACTCCTTTTTACTGGATGAAAGGCATGCAGGGAGCCCGTATTGATTCCTCAAAAAGGAACCTCTTTCCTCGTTCATGTTTCAAACCGTGGGATGGAAGGCAAATGGAGTATTAATTAACGTTTTTTTCTGTTTCCAAGGGTTTTCACCCTCCTATCTACTTTCCTTTCCATTCTTCTTCCAGGAAGATTTTTTTCTAGTTAGATGCTCTTTTTATGTTCTAATTTCCTACATTTTCACCCTTTTTTGATGCCGAGTAAGTGGCACTTTCTTTTCAAAACATCCAAAAAGACATTTCAACACCTCTGCTTCTTTGTTACTACAGTAGTTTTTTAAAGCTTCTTTGCGTTCACTAATTGTATAAATATATTTGTTTTCCGTTTAGATTGGTTTCCAGTTATTTGTGTAGAATTTACAAAGGTTTTTGGAGCTATTTATTAATTTTATGTCGCATGGTTTTGTATGACAAGATACAGTATTACTAAGGGATTTCAACCTAAGAATACGCAGTGCTTGCTAACCCTCAACGGTTAATTCAATTCCATTCCATTCTTTTCGCTCTCTGACTGACTGAATAGAACCTAACGATTTGATGAAAAATGCGCTCTTCGCTTCGAAATATATTCTTTGAATCACAGTTGACTGCTCGACACAGAATGTCCGTAGAGGGACTAATGTGGATAAAGATTTGTACAGATTGGTTTCTCTTCTAGAGCTGATGATAGTTCATAGAAAGTTACACATTTATTGCTAATGGCGATATTTGAAACTACTTTTGGAGTACAGTAGAACCCCGTTAATCCATCGCCTATGTTACTGGGGGCATGGTCGGAACGCAAGAATGATCGGATTATCAAAGAAGCAAGAATATTTAATGAAATACAATCAAGTCCAATGAAATCTATTTGATAATTATGAAAAACTGCGAATGTATTAACCAATTTGTAATAGAATTCAAATTTGTAATTCTATTGCACGAATACAGTACAAATATTCGATTTTTAACACAAAAACTATGCACCATGTCAAAAGTGACTGCTTTAACAATGAACACTCGTAAAGCAAACCATTAGAATGCACTGGTCCAGTGTGACCTGCTAACTGACAACAATGTAAAAATACATAGTGTTTCAAGGACAAGTACAGGCATCCGCCGACATTCCTCACCCTGGTCGGATTATGCGAGGAGTCGAACTATCGAAGGTCGGGTTACCATGGGTATATACTGTATATGTTGAAACGTTATATGAAATAAAGTAACTGAGTACTATTGCAATCTCCTTGTCCATTCCAATTAAGCTATCAGGTCCTAATATTTATTAATTTAGATTTAAAATACATTTAATTAAAATTTCATATAGGAAGAAATAAAATACTTATTAGATGTTATTATTTAATGACTATAATGAAGCAGCTAGAATTCTCTGGATTTGTGTAAACATGAACAAAGTATTTCCCCCATATTTTATGTATAGCTTTGATGCATGATTAATAAACCACTCCTATTACATTTTAGGTGTTATATTTGTCCCTTAATGTATACTAGTTTTCTCCGAAGCAGACTTTAAAACTTTTAGAAAGTTTAAAAAGTAACTTACAAAGTATTCTGTTTGATTTTAACATAAAAATTAAATGTGTAACTGAATATATATAGTCGAAGCTTACGTAAGCTATGGTAGAAGAAAATGAGATGAAGTAGACAAGAAAGGTTAAATCTTTGCGTAGAATTTTTCATATGATTCTATTGTACACAAATTGTTCTTTCTATTACTCTGAAGCCGAAAAAATCCTTGTTATTTAATATATTAGATTATATTGTACTAGGTCTTATCTAGTTCAATTATCATACCTACATGAAGCTGGACGCGTTAATCATTTAATACATGTTATGTCGTAAACGCAACAAAGAGATTTCATTCATATTTGCAACTCACGATCAGATACAATTAACATGAAGATGAGAATTTCCACTTGAATGTTAAGCGAATAGAAAAAGTGTTTGCTGTAAATAATGATTAAATAGTTATTTTTGAATTGTCTGGTTTTAAATAGGAATATTAATATAATAACCTTTGATTTTTTTTCTATAGTAACATTGTGTGTTAATAGATGTATGTATAAACAAATTTTCGTTCTTCGATTTCCATCGATTCCTGAAAACCATTTCACCTTCAACATGTTTATGAAAAAGTATTAAATTGAAACAGCCGTTAGTTACAGGACAATAATAGTCAAATAGTTACACAAAGATTGGCAAACATAGCTATCATGTGAAAAGATTTGGCGTTCCTCAGCGTGTAAGACTTCTCATAGAGAACATGCAATTGCCACGTTAAGGCCCGGGAAAGTAGCTCCTTTTATCTCTTTGGAAGATCGATAGAAGTAGCAAAGAGATTGTTGGGAACGTGTTAGCTTATCTACAACTAAAAGTGTAGTTTTGTGGAGTAAAATCTACAGCGAAAATTCTGTTCAACCTTTTAAGTCTCATTTACTTTTTTCGTGATCACACACACAGAAAAAAAAACTTCTACCTTAGTTTTAGTTAAAGGTGTAACGACAAGCGATTTTTTTCTTAATTCTAAATTGTTACGAAACTGTTAATGTGTTTAGAAGATACGGTCAAGAGTATCAACCAGAGGATTTAAACTAAGGTTGACAAAACGCAATTCTTATCAGATTTAAGCACCTCTGCAAGAAGAGAAGGAATTATCAGTTTTAATTGATAGAGGACAATAAATGCCAATAAAGTAATTTTTTTAAGTGATTTTAATTTTTCCCGTTGCTACCTTGTTCAAGCTATTGCAAATGCTCTTTTCGCGGGAAAAAGGAAAATACAACGAAATTATTGTGTATAGAATGCGTCACGTTTAAGTACTTTGCTTTCAGTGATATTACATATGATCCCCCCCCCCCCAGTTTTCACTCTATACATAATTATGACACAAATAAGTTATATATCATGAACTATAAACTATAGAAATCAAATTTAACTACTAGAAGGATAATAATGTTAAAATAAAATCATCTAAATTATGGTTTCCATAAAAGCAACATACATATATTCAGGCAATCGAAATACGAACAAAATTTGAGTTGTTGATAATTAAATATGATGATTCCTGATTTGTATATCGTAATTGCATATTTAATTATTCTTGATTTCTTTTGCAGGTAAGTGTGAAGACATCTCTGTTAAACGCAGATTATTTCTAAAAAATAGAAGAATTTTTATTGGTCTGACCTGTAAGTACAACTAAACATTAACGCATAGCACATTCTCTCTCTTTTTTTCTCTCTCTCTCTGAGTAAACAATGTAATTTATTTTTATTTTCTGTAATATACCGAAAGATTAAAGAAATATTTAAACAAATGAAGTTTTCTTAGCAGGACTGGTGGAAATCCTGACAATAATTACAATCCATATACAAGATCTGGAGCATTTGATTTGCAGCACCTCGACAATTTACGGCCTAAGTCTATTTAAATATCAGGAATTATCTTTGGTCAGAACTCTTCTCTACAATAAAGTGGAGGGAGGGTGTTGTGACAGTGCATGCGTCGAGATACCATCCTGGCATTCGCTTGAAGAAATTAAAGAAAACTCTGAAATCTTTCGGGTTCCAGTTAACATGATCGACCACAATACTAGAAATTGTATGTATCTCCACTGCTAATCTGGAATCCTACAGGTTAGCTAGTAGATTATTGACAAGGCATATTTACTTCAAAGAGAAACCCAATTTTCTTGAAACTAAATGTACAGGTACGTTTGGTTCTGCTTTCTTATCAGAGGCAGTTTAGTCCAGTCAGTAAGACGCTTATTTCTAACTTAATAACTGGTGTTCAAATATCGCCTGAGGTTTCAATTTTTTTTCTTTTCCCGAAAACTGCGAGGTAGTAGGTTTTTATTAGCCAAGTTCTTAGAAATTTGCAGCTAACTTTAGGTGCCTAGCCTTTTGAAGGTAACTATGTGAAAACTCTCAACAGTTTACGACACGCTAGTGTCGTTGAAAAGAAATGACAACTTGTGACTCATTGAAGATATTAATGCCAAAACGATTTTAAAGATGAGTTATGCTACAACATATTGGTGCAGTATTCTACTGTATGCACTCTTGTCCTTCTGTCTGGCAATTATGTAAATATAACTAATGAGTTACAATTATTTGAAATTTCTTTCTTTTAGTAAAGTTGACTATCAATTTTAACTTGGCTATTTTTTAAAGTGATATGACGTGTTTATTTTGGAATTGATTCTAAACCAGGTGGAACTCGTGCTGGTTTGCACACTATAAACTTCCCATACAAAATTAATATACACGTGTACCTTATATTAAGGTATAGTTTTAAACTTAATACTTGACATACGATTGCGATGCCTCAGAAGTTACAACAAGAATAGTTTATTTCTTATTTTTCATTCTGACAATAAATTTTCTGCCAACAAATAGCACTTTCCATAACGGACTCTTTCGTCCGTTCAGTGAGTTCAATCATACAAAATTATTAATCCCGTAAATGCGCGTAAGAAAAGAAATGACACACAAATCGATCCAGAAACGTTACCTATTGGACAAAGGTTGTCAAAGCCCCTTTTCTACCGCACACATAAATCCGTGACAGTCAAGATTTTTCCTCATTAATAATTGTAACACTGCGGACGAAAGCATATATTTTATGGTGGAAATGGGTCGAGAAGAAGAGAGAAACTAAATATTTCGTGAAAGACTTCCACCTGCCTTCCTTCATTCCTTTCTTTCACCATTCTCTTCTGTTAGTAGGACATATATTATCACATTCAGAAGACAGTTTACCCAATATTCAAGAATATGATTTATTTTCAGGACCTTTTCTAAATACAAAATCTACCTATATTAGTATGCCAGATATGCTTTCTTTTCAGTGCATATTTTTGTGTTAAAATTGTGAGTTGACATATGAAGTTAGCCTATGGAGAACTTTATGTGGCTTCTGATGTACATTGTTTGCTGTTTAATGAAATCCTTTCTTCCTGTAAACAATAACATGAATGCTTTCATTGGGGTTTTTATTGTGTTCGAAACTCGAAATGCCTAAAACAAAGTGCTTTTTTTCCTATTTTTAGATCCACGAATGATTAATGTATCAGAGTTCTTTCTTTGGTAATGGGATTCTTAAAAGCCCGTGTGAACCAAATCAAATAAATGATTTCTACTGTGTTGGAATTGCGTTGTGCGTCTATATTTAACTTCTCGTTCCACCTTAGACGACATGGCTTAGCAGCTTTATGTACGGAGATAAAAAGCACTCCAACATAATTTATGGAATGAATTCCATTATTTGTTTATTTCATATCTATAACATCTAAACTAGACATAATAACAAATTCAACGTAGAAGAGGCGTGTATCTATATCACCGATTGCGGAAAAGTTCAAGCAATTGCGTACAGAAGTATCGATGCAAAAGGACGATGCAATTTCGTTCGTCAGTGCACCGAAAGGTATCCACGAGATTTCAATTTTCATGGTTGTGCTTGCTTTTGTTACAGAGACAAATGAACGCTTCGTCGCGTTGTCAACAATATGAAAATCAATGCTGAGTATTATTAGGAACAGGTTTTGACAGTTATTTACGACAATGAAATCCCCACAATGTATGGAGCGGATACCAACCGTGTGGAACTGCATCAGGAGAAGCCATCCAGTCACACAGGCAAATCATCGCTGGCATTTTACAGATGGATGGAAGTTAGGACGAGATTCGTGCTCTTCTCTTCTCCAACATCTCCGTGAAGAGTCCTGATGCCAGCCCAATAGACTGCTGTGCATTTCAGTTTCTGAAACACTGCCTTTCTTCTCGTAAGGCGCGTACGGTTTTCAGCCTGTGAAAAGCGACCCAAAAGGAGTGGAATAATGTACGCTTTCGGGTAATCATCAGTCGTCATATCGAACCCAACCGGTGGTGGAAGGGCAGCCTGTCATAAGTGAATGAACACTGCAAAATTGTCTTTATGGAAGCATATCAGCCTCTGTACTAATAGTAGCCAACAATATTTAATTGTTGTGTGTCATTCTTGCGTCGTAACCAGGAAAAACGGTACTAGTAAATCATCTTTGATCTTTTTCTATTTGTTAAATTCTGATGCAAATTTGCCGCAGAAGTCTTCCAATATTTCAAGTCTTGAGAATTTTATTGACTTCAGTTTTGATGTGTTATCAGCTCAAATGTAAGTAGCCGCTTGAATTATCTTATATTTATCGCTAACGCGAATGACATTACTTAGGAACGAAGTAACATACAACGTATCAAACCTGATTACAATTTAGTTCGGAGAGTAGATAGAAACAATGCTTGTTAAGAACTAATCTTCCTCACAATTCACATACATATGACTGGAATGGTTTTTACTGCAATTAATTGATAAAGTTTTTAGGAATCCCGAGAGTTACTCTGAGATTGGTCAGTACCAAATGTCAATTTAAAAAAATTCTTCAAAATTAACAGAATTATCGGAGATCAATGTGGTGGATAAAATGATGTTGTTCCCCAAAACAAGAAGCTAAACGAACTACACTATAAAGAATACACTTCTTGTCCACTTTGTTTTCTTTAATTGTGTTAGGGTTTTTGCACAAAAAGTTAATACAATTTGCCTTACAAGGAACACTCGCCAGGTGAAAGAGCCCGATTTGGATGAAAATTCGTATGAAGGTACAGTGCCTAGGTAAACCTTCACAGTCAAGATTACAGGTGATGTCTTCACAAATAACGAAAAGGGGAGCCAAAAGAAATGGAACGTAGAGAGCAGGTAAATCGAATACGTAGAACGGAAAATGCCTTTTTTTAATAAACTGTTGCATATATTGAAAGCACATGGTCCTAAATTGATACTGGACAAGAGGTGATACATACTGGAGGGTATGACAACAATTACCGCCATCTTGAAAGCGGTCATCTTGACTACCCTTCAAAGTTTTTAAATCGTAAGTGGGTCATGTGATATATCAGTCTGTGCTGGAATGTTCCAAAAACCCAATGAGAAGTCGGTTTTGGCGTAACTCTAATCCTGTACGACAAAATGATACGTGAAATTGACCTGGAAAATGTCACTTTGACCTAGCATTGCACCTTCTTGAAATTGGTACTTCAACTTCCGTTAGTGTATTTATAACTTTATAGTGCACTTCATCTTGCGGCCATGAGGATCGTATTCCCTAACATAACGGTGCTTCTTTTGTAGTAGTTTGCTTTGTTCCTATTATAATTGTTATTATTTCGGTATAATGTTAACAAATATAATGGTTTTAAGGTTTTGTAGTGAAAATAGAATGAAATTGTCGCAAATATAATTAGGCTACATCTCGTTTCCCATATTTACAAGATGTGAATACTAAATACTACCTCCGATTAGCCCCTGTTTTACACATAATGATAGAATAAGTTGATCAACGTGGCTTGGAAGCCTTACATACTATAAATATTGGGTTGGTGGATAAGTTTGTTTGCTTTTGTCACTTATTTTAATCTGTACTTTCCATAAGAAATGTTAAAGAATCAGTCGATAATATATTCTTTATTGTTCATGACTTCTTGCCAACGCAACGTTTCAAGGGTCTTGACTCGAAGAATTCATCGGACTACGTCGTTGCTGAAGGAAACGTCTCACGGACGGTTGGAGAGCGAACAGAAAGTGTAATAATCTGACGATGCTTGATCAGGAGAATATTATGAGTGTAGTAGAACGTCCTAACCGAACTCTTGAATAGTATTTTTTGTCAGATTAGAGATTAATGGGCAAGCGTTATCGTGTTGCAGAAGCACACCGTGTCACCGGTTAGGTCCTTTCAGCTGGATTGCCTCATTGAGCCGATGTTTTTCCTGAACGTAAAACTTTGCTTTGACCGTGTTGTTGTTTAAGGTTTCTAGTGGATTACACATTCTCAATCTTACCACATGAAGATCATTGTGCAGCTCTGATCTGCATGGAGGTGTTGCTTGCTTGTCGGAGCTCACCTATTCTTTCCTAGGTTCATATTGACGTTACGATACTATTTTTCTTCGCCGCTGACAATGCACTACAAAGCTCTAGCCTTATGTAGAGCGAGCAGTGGCGGCGTTAATAACACGCTGAAGTTTGTCTCTTTCGTGCTGAGCGTGTAGTACCCATGCACCTTATCCATCCAGTGAAGCTGATGGGTGACGGTATCATGCATGGCAACACTTCATCTACTGAGTGAATTATTTAATAAATTAGCACGGATCCTTGTGGATGATCTCATTTAACCGATCCTCATTGAACTGAACAGGTCGGTCGAAAGGCGGAGAATACAAAAATTTATTAAAGTTTCAATAACGAGTTACAGAAAATGAGCTTCAGAAGCATGAATGAATATGATCCTGAAGATCAACTTGAGTTCTACGAGCGATCACTCGGGAAATTACAGCGGATGATTTGGAGGGGTATTTCTTTGGATCAAAAATGATTCACAGAGATAAGTTCAATTTTTGTTTAAATAGTGAAATTAATAGGCAGAAGATGAGGTACTGGTCTTTTGATAACCCACAATAACGTGATCGAACAAAATTGTTTCTTCTGTTATGCTTGTGGTGTAGTGCCCTGTATGTGAACGCGTGTTCTCGATCCATTTTTGATTGCTGGAACATTAACTGCTGATGCCTGCTTGGCATTGTCACGTGAGCAGACTCTAATTGCTTACGGAAGAAAGTCTTCTTACCTCCTTTTTAGTTTCTTTCCAGCCCACTGTCCTGTATTTATCATCCTGATAGAGCACCTCCACACTATTGGAACGTTATAAGTTTCTTGATGTTTAATTTCCTGGTAGGTCGACTGGTAGACGGGGTATTGTAGGGCTGCACAATCTGCAGCTCTAACACAACTGAAGTTTAATCTTTGTAGATAATTAAAGGCAATTGTATATGCATTTAACATTGTGTGATATGAATCTTGAAGATTATGTGAAGATTAACCTTGACTACCTAAGGGAGAGCATACCGGCTGTTTCCGATACTGTCAATTGTCATACATAATACGTCAAATAATGATAAGTTTTCATTGGATAGTGGCCTATGATTGAGTCTACAGGAACACTGACAGCACATTGACAACATTTAATGACTTAAGGTACGTTAACATACATTTTTGCAAGTTAAAGTTAGGTTAGAAACAAGTGCAACATTGCATTCTTCGTGAAGTAGTGGTCATATTTCATATTCGTATACCATATAATCTCATTCCCATTTTTAAAAATTTGATTGAATTCAAAGTGGAGGACGTCCGGTGGTCATACACTAATATGTTTACCATTAAACATATTCTATCTTCCTCAGTTTTCCATTTTATGGCAGTGTTAGCCGATTTTTCAATACCATGCTGAAAAATCAGCTAAGTTTTCAATCATCTGGTTATCCCTAAGTATAGTTACGAAACTGGGATCTTCACGCTATTTCTTTATGTGTTAATCACTGCGTACTGTGATAATTTAATAAAAATAAACAAAAATTCTTTAAATTAGGGAATGAAAATTAATGTTAAAGTTCGTTCTGCATTAGTAAGACATGTGTATTTCTTAAAATTATTTACGAAGAAAAGAAGCAGCTTGAGAATCATCAAAACAGGTTTTGCGTGTTATCGTAGTTAGAGAAATACTTCAAAGCACTTCCGAAAAAGATCATTTATTATTTCTCGTCACATCTCTTGACGTACTTATTAGACAAATTACTTGAGAACAGGCAATCTTTGTTAATCGTTTGGTTTTCTTTCCTTCAGGTTTAAGTAGGGATATCCTCACATTTCTTTTATCTTGAATAGAATTTAAGTCTGTTCCGTCAAAAGCTTTGAAACACTATGAAACTTTGAATATTCTAGTATAATCATTGTCATTTCTATTCACAGAAAAATTGATATGTAACTGAGTTGTTAGCTTACAGTGTTTGTTAAAGTAGGCATTTAACCACTATGTTCAATAGACCCATATCGGAATTGAACCCGATCTCACGTACATAGGAACCGTGCTAAACATTCAGACTTCTGCTGGCATCCTTATTCACAAAGATAACTCAATGACTCGTTATTACGCAATGGAATATTAGTAAATAGCATTTCCAAGTACTCGAGAAAAATAGTAATTGATTTAAAGAAAATGTCGCTTGAGGAACAAAATGATGTATCTAAGAAAACTTACAAAATTTGTTTATGGCTCCCTGTGTGTTCCTTATAAGAAGATCTGTAACCTGGACAAGTGTCGTATGTCTATGACCAATAGTTACTAAAGTACACAAAATACAATGCTACTGCAACCGTTACATTGTATGTCTGTGCTAAATTTTAAACGTTTCTCCTGAGAAATTAAGAAAAATTAGACACGTCAGTTTGTTTCCTAAATTAGATACGATTTCTAAAAAAGGGGAAAAATCTGTACTTAAATAAAAGGTGCTGTGATCGTATGGCATCAAACATACTGTAATGGTTACTAACATGGCTTCTGCTGTACATACGCAAAAGATGCAATCGTTTGAGAAATCTTTCCGTAAGCGTTACGACTCATGGATGTAATAACAGAGCACGTAATGAAAGAAGGCTTACTACACATATACAATATAATTGATCACACCTTGCTTCTACACTCGTAATTGTAATGTTTCGCTTTGCTTTGCTTCGCTTTGTTCTGCTTTCCACATACATAGAAATAATCAGAGCGTAATCGTAATACCTTCGGACACATACATGATTACTGGTTTTAAAAAGAATAAGTGTAGATTGAAGTATACACTAAAGGTGGATGTGATTGTGAAATATGCGTTCTTCTATTTTACTAGTCAGGATGACTGAAGGAAAATCCGATGTTCATGAGTGAAAATCAGCGATAATAAACCAAAGACATTAATCTTAAAATTATCATGCAAAATATTTCGTTTCTTTCTCTTAGGTTAAAGCAAACATACGAAAATATTTATTCTATTTAATATATATAAACTTCATATAACTACTTGCATCTTACACTGTATTGTACATCAGGAAACATAATGAGAGTAACAAAGTATTCTTTGAACAGATCGCAACAACGCGCGAGCCTTTTTAGCTCTTAACAAGATTTTACTTACTTTCCAGGAGAATATTGAATGAAAGTTTTGTTTCATTTAACTTAGCTTAGTTCCGTTTAGCTTGCACGCATTCGCACCGAAACAACATTTTAGTCTGGTTAAGTTTAACATACTCACGTACTTATTCCAGTTTCCAGCTGTTCTCAACACTGTAGTAATTTCCAAGATGCTTGAAGATTAAAAGAAGGTGAGTGTAACGTTGTCACTGTCCCACTAACATATGCTCCAACGATGAAATCCCTCGACGATCACTCCTTGTTATCTCCTGTCTCGTCCCTAAAACTATGAGCACCGTTCAGAAGGCAAATGTAAGTTCCAATCAGTTCACCTTGTACGAAAACTAAGTGAAAGACGGACACTCCCATTGAATTCGTTTAGAATGGTTCTCGTCCATGAACTCCTTCACTGGTATTTTTTACAAAGAATAAAAGAAAGTTTATCACTGATGTAAAAATACAGAAACTTAAGTTACCCAATATAGTTAAAACCATATAATGTATTAGTAGTTATCTTCGTTATTCCACCATTTCAGTTTGCACATAACTCGTTTACACACGAGGCACGATGTAATATAAGTTGTGGCAGATAAGAAATGTAAATTTCCCTTCGAAACTGACTATAACAAAACACTGTCTTATCCGTCAATTACTGAACATATGCTTTTAACATAAGTAAGATTGAAATAACGAAAAATATAAGAACATGCCATGGATTGAATTTAAAATTTCCACTATCTCATACACGATCACATTGACGACTATGCTGTTATGGGCATTTAAGTCTTGTATCACTCCGCCGCTTGAGCGTTCATTTTCCGATATCCGCTACGATTAAACTACCGTTCGTTTGATTTTTTGAAGTCAAGATTAACTAATATGCCAGTAAAATGTAAAATTTCGATTTCGTAATCTTCGACAGTTTACACATCACAACCTTCCAAGAACAATAGTTTGTGATTGCGATTTTGCCAAGAAACATTTCACGGGTAAATAGTTTTGTAACATATATCCATCACACACACACACAAAGGAAAAGCAAAAGTTTGCAGAGACTTTTTATTTTAGGATTTTTGTTAGTCGTTTATTAATATTGTTACTTTGGGAATTAAAATTATGCAAGACATCGTGGTAATCAACTTCCATGTTCAGTGCTTCATATAACACCATTTGCGAGGGAAAGCTAAGTGGCTGCTTATGCACTGGGACATATATCTATTTAGTAGTCCGATAGAGGGCAGCGATGTACACTAGAAGAAGTAAAGATGATCTAAAGTTACTAACAAGGATTGTGTACATATTTGCAAGCTAACATTGTGTCGGAATAATATTTGTAAACGTCCTTTATAAACTTGAATGCCTGATGAATCATTTTATGTGTTTTACAATGATTCAAAGTGCAGTCGCTGCAAAGAGATAGTGAACAGAACTTGTAGTAGTGGCGAAGCTGGGCGCTTCAAGCCAGAAGGAATAAGTAAATCCTCTGAATGTAATTAAATTGATCTTCGGCTCGGTGGTGGTGGGTGATCTGTCTAAACTCAAGAGCAGTCTACGTCGAGTTGGTTGTAACCCCACTATTGGTCAATCTGCAGTTTGGGGCACGTCAGTCTCGCTGCTAGAGTTTATAGAATAGGTACGCATCATTAGTGTTTTGGAGTCCGAGGAGTGGAGTTCTAAACAATTGAATGTTACCAAGATTTCGCTGCCGGGATAGCCAGATATGTTAGAATTAATGCATTGCCTATGAGTCTAATGCCAAAGTCATTTGAGGATTACCTATCTAGAATCAGCCAAGTAGAAGAGACTTCAGGTTCTGAGAGCCCGTCGTAATTCTCGTCACGGTTTTATGAAGAGACGGCCGTTTGGACAAAGATGTTTCATAGAGTTGTGTTACTAGGCAACTACTCCACGTGTCATTCCCTTCTCTACAGCAACATAACTGCCTGATCACTGTCAAAACACTTAGAAGGGAAGACGCATGCTTTTAGGTTCATCCGAGTAATGAATAATTAAGGATTTTGCTCGTATAAAAATAAAGTTGTGATATGAACTAAACAAGCCGAATATACTCAAGTCGTCTAGCACGTAAGGTTGTCTTTGCGACGCTAGCAGATATACAAACTTTCTTCACGTTTTCGGAAAAATATTTTTGGGTGAAGCCTAAACTTTATTTGACGGACCGGGGTAGTACCTCAGTAAAGTGTTGCCTGAGATGTTCAATATTTTATGATCACGGTGATAGTAATTAAAGCCTTTTCTATAAGTAGGGGCAATATAGTCTATGTCCTGTGTACTGTAATTAGTGAATAAGTGGTTAATGTACAACGGTATAACTTATCCTCGCTACTTAGATACTGTTTGGTGAAGCTTCGGAAAGATAATTTCTTTTTAACGAACACTTTTAAGAGAATTCATACAAAAAAATAATAATAATAAAAAGCTTCTCCTTATTATTTTATGAAACACACTCTCTTTCGTGGCAAGGTTCAAAAGCTAAGATGCAGGTATGATGTGAAACAAATATCCAATTAGTTGAGTGTGCATGCGAGTAAAGCCGTATTAACACAATCAC
>JAGDQP010036838.1:562-18882 GCA_022664845.1 Lepisma saccharinum | reverse complement strand
AATCGATAGAAACCGTACCAAACTTCAGTTACACCCTCCCAATTTTGACTTTACAGTCGCCCCAAACAGAAAATTCTGGCGGAAACCCTGGTTAGAAGCTTCGACTGCTACTTTATTCAAAACTTCATACAGTCCGGAGAGTATGTGAAGATATTTGCTGAATTGTGATCTAAGTGGAAAAGAATTAAATTTGGCTGATGAGTTTAAGACATCATCCTAAATGTTTCGAACATTAAAGGTATTCAAAATACCCTTAGAGTGGGAGAAGGCTGGGGTAAAGTAGTCTCCAATGGGTAACCGCTAGCACCGTTTAAGATCCATTATTTTACCTTTTTGGGACCATAATATTTTGGTTATAAACAAAAATTATATTCTGTGTTAGAATGCATACAATAAATTTATTAAATTCTTATTAAACTAAATTAATATCAATTGTCTACCTTCGGGTGCAATTTAGAAACATAGTCTTTGTACACAAGGTCTTCTCCGCTCATGATACCATTGTTTTGTATGTATAATAATTGTACACGAAATATTAGGATACTTGCCAGGAAAAAGCAGTTCCTTTCAAATATTAATGTTTACAATAGCCCCACACTTTTTCAGTGACTCTGTCAGTATATCAGGATTTAGTTGCATTGTAGTAGGTAAAGCAACGTTGATAGATTTCGTTCTATTGTTTTTTCGTATAAGATTAGCTGTTTTCAGTCGTGGAAATGCGTTGTTTGTGTTTTAAAACGAAAACGTGACATTGGAAATATGTACCCCTGTAGCATGGGCAATTTCAGACATTTTGAAATATCTTTGGCACAAAATATGTTTCTGTAATTACTCTGGATAGTGTCAATATTTCTTTGGCAACAACGAAGGAAAGTAATGATATAAATCCTATTTGAATGTACTTAATTAATGTCCACTTGAAAAAGACTAACAAATTAGTCATCATTTAGAAGAAAACATAATGCGCGATTTTATACATACCACCCGCAAGACAAAGTTTGACATAGAAATATTTCAGAAGTATGTGCTCTCAACTCACTAATATATATAAAATTTTGCTTAAAGTACCTTACGAGACTCACCAAGAAATGTATCTTTATAGAACTTTCCCATCCTTAAAAGCCTAAAAACTCAACTTGCTATCTGGTCAAACTGTTCGTTTGAAAGTTGGATGATCACCTTGAACGATACAGCCTCAAATCACCAGGATATTAAAGAATAGAAAGATTGAACTGAGAGACATCTATTAGTAACTATTAAATGTTTCTGCATGTCATCATAAACATGTATAAATTAGTCAATAGTAGTTCTGTCTCCGATTACAAGTACTCTTCTGAGTGACGTTGTCAAATGTCAACAAGTAAATGTTGTCAATTGCTTTTTCGCTAGTGTTAATTAAAACGTCTCTTTTTACCTCCGTATCTCTAAGAAGATTTCAAACAATATCTGATTTGTAAATATAGCTCTAAAAAATAGTTTATTAAAATTGAATCGCTGTGTTGTTTCACCAGGATATTATTGCATTTAGTATCACAAATTCAAGTCCCGCTGTGGACTCTTTGGTCACAAAAAGGAATACTACTTACCTTGCATCGACTGTTCTATCCAGCCACACTAAAACAAAAAGACACGGTTCTCTTTAATCTGACAAGTCCCGGTCCCATACGTGTCGGATTACAGAGACTCTACTGTATATTAAGGTTAGTGTAGAACAATAATCTTCAAAACTAGGTGGAAGCATTACCTTAGTTTAAAATTTTATCACATTTATAATATACAATTTCCGAAAATAGCGCAATAAAAATCCAGTGGCGAACGCTTGTTACTGCGGCGATGAACTTGCGAGTTCCATAAGCCATAGAGTTTGCTAGTTAGTTAGTTAGCGCAATAAAAATTTATCCCCGCTATCAATGAATTAGAGAACAAAAATATTTTTGTATCTACCATGAATTGCTTAGTATAAATTTTTGCTTTGCCGTAAACGTGAACTTCTTTCGTTGTTTTCATTCCAGCCTCCACTAAATGACAGACTGACTGCTTTTGGTAAATTCTACTGTATAATAACATATCAAATTTGCCAACAGGCAATGAATGCCTTAGAAAATTACTTAATAAAATTTGACTCAACAAAATATTTGTTATTTTGCTTTTCTGTTTGCGCTCCTTTTCATGTAAAATGGGCATCTGCATCACAACGAAAGATTTTCTTGTGATTAGGAAATACTCGTAGCGTTGTTTGTGGGTTGTTGCGGCTTCAGATGAGCATATTGAATGTTATCATTCATTCGTAGATAAGAACTGATTTAGTGTAATTACCGAGACATACTACAATATAGTATTAATTGTAGATTTATTTATTGCTAATTTGGGCTGTTGGGAATTTCGGAATGGAATTTATCATTCCGGAAATTCGGTTTCGGAATTCTGGAAATTCGGGAGGCCGGAATTCAGGAGTGTCTTCCTTCGTTGTCAGAATCAAATGATGAAGAACAACAGTTCACGTGAACCACTGACCACAGATTTATAAATTTCCCGCCAGTCAGATCAACAAGATATGCTTTCAGAACTATGAGGAAACCCTTGCTGGGTAAAGGTATAAGAGTGTTTACAATTCTGGAATCGGAGTGACAATTATTGTGGTCCCACAGTGTCTGAATTTCATCAAAGCTGAATTCTGGAACGTCATAACTCCCGAGATTTGAAAGGTTCAGGAGCGTTGAATTTCAGGAGTGTCATAATTTCTGAATCTAAGAAGTTTTGCATTCCGGAATCGACTTTGGACTACCGAAAGTACATTAAAGTGTCTTCCAATGTAAATCTTTATTAATTTAAATTTATCGTACAAAATAATCAGTTTCTCTAATATTATTTTTAAACATCCGGTATTATAGAGAAGTTTCGCCGGTATCCGGTAAAAAGCGATAAAATAATCTCAAAATATACTACTTTACCTATATCCTTCTAAGAGAAGGAAATTAACAGATTGTGTCACATTTTAAAATTAATAACAATTTTGTGATCGGTAATGCCCCGTCCTCTCCCTGCTTGATGTTTGTCGGTACAAATCTAGAATTAATATGCGACTATTAATATTTCTAGGTTGGTTTGGAAACAAATCGAAGCTTTAACTTAGATAAATTGTTGAAATAATGAAAAAACAGAGCATATTTCTTTGAGGGGTCTCGGGGCTCCTCCTCTTTGAGTCCGCCACTGAAAGAGAACTTAAAATACATTTAGGCCCTAAATTATTCTAACATATTCAGTTACACACATCCCATCAGATTCTTTTAAGTTTACGGCTAATTATAATTATCACACATGTAAGGGCCGGATCCTCCCTCCCTTTGGTGTTTATCGGTGCAAATTTAGCATTGATATGCGACTTGGGGACTTCCCTACACCGTTAAGTGAAGTTTAGCTAGAATTAGATTATTCACTCCTACGTAATGCTCAAATGTTTGGGTAATAATTGAATATCGTAATCCTCCCTTCCCTTGTCAGTACGTCGTGTTAAAAGAGACAGCGTGGCTTTTTTTGTTAATAAGTGAAATAATATTTGGTAGATAGTCATTTTTACTCAATCTCTGCCTTCACTCTCATCATGATGCTTGGCTATCACGTCCATCTCCATCTCCACTGAATTGAATTTATTTGTGGCCTTTAGGCATCTATACCTCAGGCCAATTTCATTTTCAGGTTTATAATTCCACACCACTAACATTCACATGAGTTCTTGACCCTCACACTCGGGTTGATACATGACCACTACTTGTAAGTTTCTTTCTTCATTCTACTGTTAACATTTTACCAGGCCCTGCGCGCTTATATTGGAAAGTCGGTTTTTGCGCTGGACAGACGCTAGGAGGCGGGAGCGTACACTGCATAGACAGAATTGCCAATTTAGCAACTTTGTACCTAAGACTAATTATTTTGAATATTTATTTTGCTGCCAATGATTCTCCCATATCTATTGTGTGCATAGGGATTTCGGTAGCTTCTGTGCATGCTCTAGCAACAAACACTCCTGATTCTAGCATTACTAAGATAGAATTTAAACTACTTTTAGATTGCTGTATAGTTTTTATCATATAAATACCGTTAGCAACACTCTATCGAGTATCGCCTCATAACTTGCTTTTGTTTAAGATATAAGTAACTAAGTTGAGAAGCCGGCCGTTTTAAATTCACGTAACATCTGAAAATGTTCTGCACAATTGAAGCAATTTCGCTACTTCTAGTAAATTCAAGTGGTTTTAAAAACCACAGTTATACCTACAATGGAAAAAGTGTTTAAAAGTGTCTCCTACCGGTGTAAATTCAACGTATGAAGTCGACGCAGATTTTCCACTTCAGCAAAATGTGGTTTAAATATTTTTGTATTTCATAAAATTTTTCTAAATGCTCAGACACATTCATTGTGTTTTCTTTTTTCTTAAAAAAAGTTTTCTTGTACACAAATTAATGCCAAGCCTGAGAAGGTGGGTTAGTTACTGCATAACTAAATATTAATATGGACTTATACCGCTTACCTATTTTCGTCTGCGCTAAAAAATAATTGATATTTGCTTAAGAGCACGTGATTTTGAACCCTGCCGTTTGGTGCCTCTGTTGGCTACTACTGGAAAGCAACAGCGACTGAAGGTAGTCACCAGAATTCGCCTCAAGGTTCAAAACCACGTGATCCTTAACGCAGACGAAAATACGTAGGTAGGAGGGATAAATCTATATTTTAGTCTATGGTTACAGTAAGGTTATACTGTTTTTAATTATTATTACTACGCATGCTACCAGAAAAAGAACAACCCAAAATAGATTTATTTCCGACAAGCCGAGTGAGAGTACAGAATAGAATCATCGTATGATTATTTTAAGCAATCAGAGTTTAAGGTTTAAATATCCAATCAGTTGTACTGTAAAAAAAATTCGTCCTGTCTTGGATTTTGTATTGAACAGCGTCTTTCCTCGGAGCAATACCGGATCTAGAAATTTTCCTATGGGGGCAAAGCTAAATTTTGCCACCCTTTCCATAGTTTTTATTTATATTTTAGCCAAAGAACACAACTGGCCGACGCGACGGCCACAACATTGTCTCGCATCATGTAGTGTACTTTTGTTGTCATCTCCGGAGCCTGTAGTGGCATCGCTATTACTAATTCCAGTAAGGCAGTAGACTTGCCTGTCTGACTTAATTCGTTGTTTTGAATTTTGAAGATGAAAATAGATAGTATGGAGTAACACAAAAATGTCTTAGTGCCCCAGTATTGAAATTTTGAACACGTTTAGGCCAATTTCAATTTAATAGGCAATGTTACTTACCCTCTAGGAGCTTTTATTTTTTATTTTAGCTGTTTGCCGGCCGTGGCGCTTTCCTCCTCTTGCCTCCCTCCACGCTCACACACCTAAATCTGGCACTGCCTCGGAGTAGCGATTACGGGCTCGATTTGTTGGGAATCGAATCTGAAATCCTGCTCAGGTAAAAGTGACTGTTCAAAATGACGGGTCATGGTTCGTTAAGATCGTAGATAATGCCCACAGTCCGATTGTTCATTCCATATAGATGTACAGATAAGAATTGTTTTCATCGTTTTATGCCTCTCAGAGTGACATGTTTAGTTCTTTACAAATTTCAAATAATTGATATCAACCGAAGGTAATTGTTCTACTTAAAATTAACCTTCCTAACCATACCTAAAAAGGAAAGGAAACAGATAAACTTGCAAAATAATTACTATGTTACTAAAATGTAACCTCTCATATGAATCAACCAGCCCTCCGGCATTTGAATTCACCATCCCGGCATTTGCCTTATGTGACTAAGGATAAACCCTGAAAAAAAACACAATCTGGGTAGTCGGCCGCTGGGATTGAATCCAGAATCTCCCAAAAAGGAAGCGAACGCTCTACCATTGAGTTACAGACGCTCGATATTGAGTTTTCTTATGAGTAATATAAAAAGTGTAGGTTATTTATTAAGTTGTATTTTTACATATGTATAGCCATGTACCTGGTTTGCAATAATTAGCAACATTTAAATTGCCAAAATATCAATCTCTTGTTTAAAGGATGAACCCATTTCCGCTTTCACAGTCTCCTTTCATCTTGTAACTAACCCTACGCATAGCATTTTTGTCTTACTAACCATCTTGCCTCTTTCTACACTAGTAGGAGAAAAAACGAGAAACAGGTGTAATTATAAATCGAGCGATCAAGTCGCCTGTACGAAGATGCGCAGCGACTTGGTCGCGGGACCAAGTCGCCTATAGTGTGTGGCAGGGCTAAAGTTGACATAATCAAACTTTACATAATATTGAGGAAACCAACATAATTTTAACCTAACCTTCTTTACGCGACGTGTAGTCTTTCGAGATTAGTGTAAAACTGTTCCAGAATTCATATATAATTTTAGGATGAAACCAACCTAATCTGCACACAATAACCAATTTTTCAACATTAATGTGAAATTATGCGAAAAAGCTGGATTCATTGTATGAAACTAGCCTAATCTGAAGGAAACTACCAAGGGGTATAGTTGATACAGAGCGGAGCGCGGTACTTCTTTTAGATGTCAGCATAGATCTCATAATAGATAGACTTATCACGCTTCCCCATTTCTTGCTGCACTTAAACTAATGGGTTTTTGTTCAGACCACGCGATTTTGAATTTATCCGCTAGATAGCTCTGGCATAAACCTCATTAGGGAATATAGCGTCTATGGCAGAGCTACCTAGCGCATGAATTAAAAATCATGTGCTCTGAACAAAAACCCATTAGTTTTAGCGCAGCAAGAAATGGGAAAGCGTGATAAGTCTATCTATTATGAGGTCTATGATGTCAGGAAACGTCTCTTGGTATTTCTTTCTTTTTTTTTATCTCTAGAAAATATTAAATTGAGACATCTAGTAGCCTTACACTACAGGATACTTATTGTTCCGTAGCATTGTCTAGTTAAAAGGCACAACAATGCAAGTAGTTTCGGCAGATTTTTTATTACCAATTTTTGTTAGGGCTTTGCTGAAGAGTGCGGTTGATTACTCTTGTAATAGAAGTGGTATTGCCGTCATTGCCATAGCGCAAAGGTACGTACACATTAATGTACTTGGCATAGACATACTCTAACAAACTATCCTTGGATCAAGTGCCCCAATACCATATTTTCCCAATACACTACTGAAACTATCCTAACTCTAACCTTCTCCATGCAGTAACTTAATTTTTGACAGTAACGTGGTTTCACTGCTAACCAAATATTGTACACAGAAATTACTGTTGTAAATATGATATATAAGGAAAGAATTACAATGTTCATAAAAAGCTGACGATGCTTAAATGCCATTGTAAACATGATGCATAAAAGAATTATTGGATGGCAATTAGATACTTCTCCCATTGTCCGATCCTATATTCCATAACCTGATTTCATCTCACCATACTTGACCTACATAAACAAGGTTAACATAAAGTTAGTTAATCTAATTGGAACTAACTAACTTGCTTGCAGTTAATCCTCGAATCATTGTGATGTAACGAAACCTCACGTCAGTGATTAATATGTTCAAGAGTATGTAGTTAGCTTCAGTTTTGCATATGCCCGTACCTGGCACGGTTGTAGAACAGCTGCCTGCCTGAGTCAATTTGCGATACTAATAGTAAGACAATGTCATTCATTATAAATTAATATGAACTAACCTGTTATTTTGTTAGAAATCAAAGGTAAATACGAATTATTTATTTACTCCCCTCAGTGTAAAACAATGCAGGCCAGCAATAGAGTCTCTGGTATCTCATCTGCTTAGCCAAATCAAAGTAGAAACCGCGAATACCATATATTTAGAGTATTTTGTAGACTTTGCGTTATAGCTCTGCAATATTTGGAGTTCGAAAATCCATTATCACGGGAACTACATTAATGATACATAATATACGTTACGATGATTAAATTGTTTTCATTTTTTCTTTTTGTAGGTACAAAAGTTTCAGAATAAACCTTCAGTTCACTCAATATTCCTGAACAGGAGTAATTTGCAAATAAGCGGCAAACTCTAGCGGTATCAGCTAATACGTTTAGAAAACATGCAAAGAGACGGAGACAGACAGCATCACACTGCAGAATATTAAAGTTGCAGAAAATGTTATAAGGAAAATTCTTTATGTGGAATGTTTTGTATTACTAATGTTATAACACAGCTACAGTTAAATCACACGAGGAAAGGTATCAGAAGATAAAACATCTAGGGAGAATTTAAAGTTTAACTAATCCATGACCATTTACAACTCAAACGGAAAGTGTTACAAATTGTTATTCAAGATCTCTGACGCTTATATTTCAGGTTTTTATCAGGGCACGATTAAATCCATGCATTCTACAATGATACGCATTTGAACATAAAATAGATTATTTTGATGGATCAAACGTTCTAAATGTTCATTTAGATTACGATGTAAGATCCGATTAATTAAACAGGTCTCATGATTCTGACTAAGACGTGAAGAAATATTATGATCACTGATTATGCAGAATTTATGGTTTTATAAATTGTCTCAGGAGTTTGTATGTATTTATATTCATTCAATGAATGATCACTCATTTTAAAACGTATAGTGAATTTAATATGTTTTTGAAATCTTGAATAAGAAATAACAGACGATTTCAGAAAGAAAAAAATATTTACTTTTTATTTCATTGCACATACAAATTCAATAAAAGTATCCACATATAGATGATTTGTGTTGTAGCCTATTTATTTCAATTTAATAGCTTTTTGCCTTGCATTATATATGCACAGAATTTCCTAAATTGTCATACATGTCACGAATCACTAAAAATTTGGTTATAGACAAGAAACACGTTGAGTAAAATATTAGCAGAATGAACCGAAACCTTAGTAGTCCAATATATATACAGGGTGTCCGAAAAGTCCTTCCCTGATTACAAAGAATGATAACTCAGGCTAGAAATAAGATAGAAATATGAAACTTGTGTTGAATTGTTTACAAACTATCAAAGTTTTGTTCACACATCAGTGAACTTCCACATGAGCACCCTTGGTAGCATGTAGCACATCAAGGCGATATTCAATTTCCGTCCACACATTAGCCAACATCACTGGAGGGATCGATGCAACGACTGTGGTTATCCGTTGCCGCAGGGTTTCAAGATCTGGTACAGGTGTTCGGTAGACCATGCTTTTTGGCATCTGTAATTCACGTGAGGCCCTGCGCACCGATTTCTTCGGACTTCGCAGAAAAGACTGCCGCATAGCTTCCACCGTGTCTGCTGAGGTTCTTGGTCGACCAGACCTCGGAAGGTCAGCAACCGATCCTGTGTTCTTGAACTTCTCATACCAGGCTTTAATGCTCTTGACATCAGGTGGATTCCTTCCAAATGTTGTCTGGAAGTGTCTCTGCACCGTGGTTGGTGATCGTGTCTCATGGTACCACAGGACACACTGTGCCTTCTCCTGATTGGTTAGCATGGCTTCTTGGGCACTGCACCTCATCCACTACTTACGTACTGCGAACCTAAAACAGAAAAAACAGAAAAGAAAAACTTTGAGAGGTCGTAAACAATTCAACACACGTTTCATATTTCTATCGTATTTCTAGCCTGAGTTATCATTCTTTGTAATCAGGGAAGGACTTTTCGGACACCCTGTATATATATATTATAAAAGAGTACCTTGATCTTACGCTGATGTAATAGATTGTTTTACATAAGTTCTGATACTTCACACATCACCTTTTGCCATTGTTGATTAACGACTTTCCCATTATTAATCCAATTACAGACGAATATAGCAAAGTAAATTGAAGTCGAGCAACTAACGCTTCCATTTTGTTTTTCTCTCGATTCTTATAAGTAACGCAAAAAAGAAACAATATTTTATTAATTCATTTTAAGCTCATGCTTGTTTAATAATTATGCAAATCTATGAAATAATGAGATAAGTTTTATAGTGTAACCATATTCGATATGAGAAATTTGAGGAACATCTGGAAGTCGTTACCTCCATATCACGAAATTTCTCATCATCAAAACGAGCGTTGTGGCTCTGCGGAAACTGTTGCTTCTTTCTAATTGAGAGGCCCCAATTTGAAACCCTGGAAATGGTCATTCTTCTTCCTTAGCCACACGAGGCGAATTCACAGATATTGGCAGCTATATTGCATTTCTTTTTCTCCCGCTGATTGTGTTAAAGTTATGGCCTGACGATGTATTCTTAAGTAATATGTTAATGTAACATGTACTAAGTTTCAATGAGAAGTTATTTTCTATCAGTATATAAAGTATTTATATCATAGGTTTCGTAGATTTCCAACTTTACTTGATTATTTGTGGCCCACTATCAACAACCGAGAGAAGTGCAGATTTGCCGAACTGCGTCCCTAATTCTTCACCTAGGATGAGTCTGACCAATCTTCGTTCAGAATTGACGAATCGTTAAAGAATTTTAAGAGCTTTGAAATAAATTAAAATCATTAATCAACGATTCCTTAAATTCTTCACGAATTGTGGGTGAAACAATACTTATGGCTCAATGCAAGTGAGCTTTCCCGCCTTTTTCATTTTACGTCAGTTATTCAAATTTCGGTGCAGGTAACCAAGAAATTAACTTTGATGGACCAAAGTTCGTTTCGTACCTGTATAATGGGTACAATTAGCTTTAAAGAAATACCAGTAACGCCAACGTTGAGTGCAGAAACTTTTGGGGCATCATTCTGTCACGAAAATGTCTACACACAATCCTGAAGTTACTAGTAGTATTTACTTAAAACGAATTGTATCTTCTATTGAGTACGAAGTTAATTTCTTGTTTACATGCACTGAAATTTGAATAATTGACGTAAAACGAAAAAGGCGGGAAAACCCACTTGCATTGAACCTTATCGATTGGTCGACAATAAATTAAAAACGCCGATTAACGAATATTGTACTTCCCTTGTATTCGCCCGTTTGTCTGGACAGACACTAGATGGCAGGACGCTACAGATACGAGAAAAGGCGGCACAAAACGTTACTATGGCACTTTCCTATCTATATTTCTGTTATCTATGCACTTTACCTTCATCCTCTACTATCCTCTACTGTCCTTTACCTCAGGATACCTCACGTTCTTGTGTCGGCTCTTGTCCTTACCTCTTAATCTTTGTGTTCGCCAAGAAAAAGAACTTTATATCTATACTTTCCCCAAAACTTCGAAAACTTAGAAAAGAAAAAGGACAATCATTTTGTACACCAGTTTTAAAAATTTTTCATCGCCACTAAAATTATTTGAGCTACAAAACACGCCATCTGTTGTTACCAAAAAGTACTACAAATTGAATAAATATTAAGTAGAGTTATTTAGTTTATACATCCAAAGAAATGACGTAAAATCGGGTGGCAACTGTGTCAGCTGGGTTTTCGTACGACGATTTTCGTTTATTTTAATTTATTTATTTTATTGGCAGGACAACAATTGCCACAGTCATCGCACACACAGCATTTTCTATATGTAATGTTTCGTGGAGGATATTGTACACTCGTTCAGTTGAAATGTTGCGCAATTTCAATTTCACGGCGGTCTTCCACGACGATGCCATGATTCTCTTGTTCAATAATTTCCTTTTTGGTGATCTCGATTGGTTGTCCGGAAGGGCATCTTCGATGGACCTACAACCACGCTTAATGGTATTTGTCCCAAAATAAATACCTTTAACATTGTTGCAGTAACCATGGGCGGATTTATGGGACATGGAGAGAGAATGACTGGAAATGTTTAATTCTAAACGATAAATTTAAAAGTCATTGCCCCGAAGCCCGACAGAGTATCTCTCCTAAATCCGCCCATGGCAGTGACCCCCTCCAATTCTATCTATTCCGGATTTGAATACATGATTGGCGAAGAATGTTCCTGAAATACAAAGTAGCGAAGATAGGCAACACATCATACAAAATATTTTGCGCTTAGTCAATTCTGGAGAGCAAATGAATATAGCTTCCTTTCCCACCCTCCATGCAGACTTCGCTAAAGCAGTGATTGGAAGAACCTATACATAGAGACTGACACGTCCCCTCCGTTGCTTGAACTTACTTCTTTGTCCAAAAGCACGAGCTCAATAACTACAAAACAACATCAGCAAATAATGATAAGCCTTACACTCACTAAAATTATAAAAATTAAAAGTGCACTCTCCAATAAAGGGAGAAATAACACAATGTAACTGTAAACTGCGTTTATAAAGACAAATGTTCTCGTTTAAGTTTCGAAATCAAACCATCTTTCAATACCGGCAAAATATATAGCAATTGTGCAAAAGTACTAAGCGTTCTCTGTGGTGTAATGGATTAATGCGTGGAAATGAAAGCATCAGAGTTAAATCTGAGGGCGTCGGATCGAACCCAGTCATATTACCATTCACTTTTTCAAACTTTTATTTTTAATAAAACAAGTGAAAAATGCCAATTTTACAGAAATATTTTAATTGCATTCCAAAACTTGAATAAAATGACGAGCTCAGAGAAGTACGTTACGCTGCCAGTTTTAACACTAAAAACGACGTAAGGGATATAATTAAGGAAATCAAGCGAACATGTAAATTAATATGGCCAGCTATCGAAATCAATCCAAGTCCGGTGATTACAGAAGACAACATTTTAAACCTTTTTCCGTAAGTTGAAGAAGTTTCTCTATTCTTTATTAATTTTGAGGTGCTGATTTCGAATTTGGCAATAGAATTTTTGTCGCACGTAAGTGTTTTGTATTGTAACGTCTTTTACTTTTTCCCTATATAGAACAAAATTGCCTGTTCATATTGTCTTGATTTTATGAATATTAACACACTTTAGATCATAACCAGTGATTCCGCCGTCCCAAATCCTCGAGAACACCCCCCGACCCCAACTTCATAAATTTTGCCATAAAAAATCGATAGAAATCATGCAAAACTCCACTTACACCCTCCCAATTTTGACTTTACACCCCTCAAGCACAGAAATAGTGATCAAAAATCCTACAAGAGCAAATGAAACTCAATTTGAGGTTATGAAGCAACGTTTAATTTAGAGCTTTGAAGAATTGCAAAAGCGTTATCTCGTGTCTACACACTAAATCAAAAGAACGGAATTCCCTCGATTTGAACGGGGAGAGGGTAAGATTCTTTTAGTGTGAATTTTCATGGGAAAAAAGTTTCTGCTTGAAAACGAAGGGATTTACGGTAGCCCATGTGAATGAGAATGTAGACATATTTTTAGTTGAGTTTGAATCTGTTCATTAAAGTTTTCTTCTGAACACGAACGCGACGTAATATAATGATGAAAATGGAAAGCCTATTCCAAAATAGTTTATCACATTGATTAGGCTGGTTTCAGCTGAAAATTCTCTAAGTCCAACTTCGGAAACAGTAAGCCAAAGATGCCAGTTTCGAACCCTCAAAGGTACGATGAACCGTCCCATTAAAAAAAAATATATATATGTGAAAATCTTTGTTTTCTTCTTTTAAGTGCAATAAGACATGTTGAAATGTTATTAAGTGTAGAAAAATGTACCATTCATTGATACGTAATGATACAGTATTTCTAAACTATCCATACATCTAAGCACGTGATGGTTTTGTCACCTATGTTTCCATACATAAAAGATCATCTCCAATGAAAGCAAAGATAGCAAACATAGTTTTCTCTTGTATAATACAATAAACTAGACAAAGAGAGAAAAAACAACAGCATTAGCAACGTATATGACGTGTTATTGTCTTGGACACAAAAATTCAGTCATTCTTCAGAATGAGTCCTCTCCGAAGGAGCTTGGTAACTATGTCCATGTTAGCTCAGCGGTAGAGCACTGGGACTTTTAATCGAGAGGTTCTGCGTTCGAACTCCGTTCGGGATAATTTTTTTGTTTGTAATGATATATTCCCCAAAGCATGTATAAGTAGATAAAAAATTACATTGAAATAAATAAGTTTCATATGTATTCATACAATCATTTCAGAACATAAGTAATTATTATGTTTAAAATATAACATCAGAGAGGTGGTGGGTGTTGACAGAAAGTCGGTATATTATATGTGAATGTTAAATACAAATAAATTAAATCGTGTAATAACAATACATAATTGTGTGTAATGTATTTGTCTGCAGCTATTTGTTAAGGAAGTTACGCCTCCATACTCTCAGTTACCATCTTGAAGTACTCAATGGTTGTCAAAAGAAAATTAGGTTATAAGAGAAAAATATATAACAAAAAATTTAACTCGAGGGTGGGGACGCAGGCCTCGGTAAGAGGTGGGCATAGGCAAAAGTGCTACATTTCGCATGCCTACCGCTAACCGGGGCTTACGCCCCTGTGACACTCACTCCACCCAGTTCCCTTCGGACGCACTGGGCTCCCTTGCAGGCTTGCACAACACGCGGGTCAGAGACATGCTTCATGAATATATATCCTAGCTTTCAGTAGCCTTTATTTGTATGCCAAAGGAATTATGAATAATAAATATCTGGTGTAGTAAAAAGTAATCCATTATTTTGCCAATAGATGGCTTCAGTGATCTGTATCTCGCGTTGTATACGTCCGATCGGGTTCAACGAGATGGCGTTCAAACGATGAGATTGCGTACTAGAAACACTGTTCAGATAGTTGTGATGAGTTGACTCAGTGTTGTGTGAGAGCGCGTCAAAATGGACACTAGCAAAGAGAAAATACGCTATATTTTACAGTTTTTCTTCGATAAAGGCGAAAACGCAAGCCAGGCGGCTGCAAATGTGAATAGTGTTTATGGTCCTGATACTGTAACAGCCAATCACGCGCAATTTTGGTTTCGTCGATTCCGTTCCGGTAATTTTGACGTCAAAGATGTACAACGCACTGGAAGGCCAAGTGTCGAAAATGTCGATAAAATCATGGACATTGTCGCGTCCGACCGTCATGTAAGCACTGTTTCGATTGCCCAAGAGCTAAACATTGCACAGAAAACCGTGTGGAACCATTTGCATAAGGCTAGATACACAAAGAAGCTTGATGTATGGGTGCCACACGAGTTAACGCAAAAAAAACCTCATGGACAGAATTTCCATCTGCGAATCGCTGCTGAATCGCAACAAAAGCGACCCATTTCTGAAGCGGTTGGTGACTGGTGGTGAAAAGTGGATCACTTACGACAACGTCACGCGAAAACGGTCGTGGTCGAAGAGCGGTGCGCGAGAGCAAACGGTGCCCAAGCCAGGAAGGTTTTTCTGTGTGTTTGGTGGCATTGGCAGGGAATTATCTACTATGAGCTGCTCCCCTATGGCCAAACCCTTAACTCGGAACTATACTGTCAACAATTGGACTGTCTGAAGGCAGCAATCGCCCAGAAGCGGCCAGCTTTGGCCAATAGGAGAGGCATTGTGTTCCACCAGGACAACGCCAGGCCACACACATCGATAGTGACTCGCCAGAAGCTCCGGGAGCTTGGTTGGGAGGTTCTTATGCATCCACCTTATAGTCCGGACCTGGCACCAAGTGATTGCCATCTGTCCCTGTCCATGGCGAACACGTTTGCTGGTGAAAAATTCGCTTCAAGAGAGGCTTGTGGAAATCGACTGTCTCAATTTTTTGCCAATAGGGACAAGGGCTTCTATGAGAGAGGCATCATGATATTACCTTCCAAATGGCAACACGCTATCGAACAAAACGGCGCATATGTGACCTTAATCGGATCATTCTAACTATGGTAAGTCAAGCCTTCAATGTCATGCAAAAATAATGGATTACTTTTTACTACACCAGATATGAACATATCAAATTAAAGTTTAAAGAGAAAGAGGAAAAATATTATGCGTGCCGGGATTCGAACCCGAGTTTGTTATGTAGCAAACCAACGTCTTACCGCTGCACCAAGGTAATGCGTGAAAATGTTGATTTGGTCGTTGTATTTACATAGGATGCCAGTTACTATGACGTCGGAAGCACGATGACTTGAAACCTTGTTACTATTTTCATCCACAACTTTTGAGTGTATTTGTATTATGCCTTGTTGGTTAATCAAATTGCGACAAATTTTGCCAGATTATCATCTCGGGAGTTTTCCTAGTTAGTGGTACGCCTCGGGCATGAACATTTGTGTGTGATTTCAACTGAATTCTAAGAATATCAGTCGATACAGGTTCAAAAGTTATATCAAATGGAACAAGTAAAGCCTACTTAGGGGAAATGTTTCAATAAACATCTAGAGCGTTGGTTAGAAATCGGAAAGTCCTGATATCGAATCCAGCGGCCAACGCTTCTAACTGAGGTTTTCCAAGATTTTTCCTCAACCATACCAGACAAACGTTGTGATGGTATCTATAAATAGGCGCTGGCCTTCTATCTTCCAACAAACTCTCCGAACCCTATCCTAGCTTGGTACTCATATGCCTAAACACCTTAAAATAATTTGAAATAAATCTTTCCAGAATCCTTCTACCCCACCGTATCCCGGGCGAGTTTTGTTTATTTGTGTTAAGCATAAACAACAAAAATCAATTCATGCATACACACAAATCATACACTGTAGATGTGAATATACTCTACTTGGTGTCAAGAATATTAAAATACCCCCGCTCATTCTTCTTTGTCAATTCTCGGTGGTAAAGGGTTGGCGCAACATTCCTAAGTTGTGTGTTCGATCCCAGCGGTTGACCATCCTGACTGAGGGTTTTCCAGGGTTTTTCTGAGTCACACCAGGCAAATGTCAGGATTGCACCTTCAACATAGGCTCTAGCCGACACCCTCCCGAATCCTTTCTTCTTCCCTATTACGGACTGAGCCTTAGATGCCTAAAGGTCATAAATAAAATTAAAATTCATGGTTAATTCAAAGTGAATAATGTTAATTGCAGGACATATGGATTAAATCCAATTTGAATATATCGTTGTAGAAGAAACTCACAAATAGAAGCAGAAATGTTATTTGAAACATTTATTTTTTAAAATCTTTATTACTTGAAACAAAATGTAAAATAAAATTTAAAAAAATAAACAATTGTATGTGCCAGTTTCCAACTCATTAACATACTTTTCTTTTTTTAAAAAAAAAAAAATGAACTGATCAGGATTTGAAGTCGTGACCTTACACACGACAGGCAGACGCGATATCCTTTTTTTTTAAATGTAATTATTTATATTATGTCAACAAGAACTGAATTACAGCCTACTCCACTACAAAACTTAAAGAAAATACAGAAGTGTTACATCAATTATACATAAATGGGGCGATGGTAATTTGCAAATAATTAAGGTTTGTTCACAAAAGGCAGTGCCAAATACTGTTCACGCAAAAATTGTACTATCATGGCCAAAATAATGTTCACATGACTTTGTTATACACGATTTTCTCTAAGCCTACAAGATAGGCCACCCAACTAACGTAGAGTGGGCGGTGTGTGATTCTGAGAGTGTGTGCGTGAACGAGCAAGGGTTGGAATTTTCGTTTCTTTAAGAGAAAACATTATCACATGTCCTGGGTTCTGGAGAGATGTTCCTGATTTCTTGTAGTGTGTAGCAAATAATAAAAAAACGTAAGCAAGTCGTATTTCAAACACCAAAACAGGAAACCTAACACCATTTTTATTTTAGGTGGGCCAATAGTTGAAGTGTATTGAAAAGTTTAATTCAAATTGTCCAATAGAAAAGATCCTTACCGAACATGGAGAATAAAAAATGAACTTAAAACCTATGGTTTCTTTCTTATTTCTTTCTTAATGAATTCCATAGAACACTAACGTTATGCATGAAAAACAAGAGAAAAAGTCTGTTTCTATCAGTTCTGAAAAATAGGACACGATATTTATCCTTTATAATTTCTGATATTATGTTGTTATTTACGTTATTTTGTGTGTGCGTGCGTACGATATTGTGTGTGCGTGCATGTGATAAACATCGAAAAGAGTATGCTTTCTTCCGAGCGCCGTACCTTACTTGGTAAAACGTTCGTTTCGTTCTTCGGAGGTCCTCGGTTCGGTACCAGCGGCTGACTGTCCTGACTTAGGTTTTCCCAGTGTTTTCCCACTGCGCATAAAAAAGATTGCGACAACGAATGGCGGCCAAGTGGCACCTTCTTATCCCATAATCGTGTCTGGTAAACAGACCCCCTCTTTCTCCTTCCTTCGTCTCGCCCATACTGAAATCAGCAAACATCATGAACACGTTTTGTTTTTCAAAATAGGCATGTATTGGTATCGATAAAATGAAAGAATAGAGGCGAGACGAATCAATATACATAAGTTGATGGAGGGAGAAATTTTAACACATCAAATGAAACATTGAAACCGATCGAATATCTGTTAGACAGAGGCAGAGAAATGAGAGAGAGAGAGAGAGAGA
>JAGDQP010036837.1:0-18882 GCA_022664845.1 Lepisma saccharinum | reverse complement strand
AACACCCAGCCACGGCAGCACTTGCTAAATCCGATATCAATTATAAAGTATTGCTTGGGCTCTTTATCACTATTGTTACTTCGTAATATATGCAAACGCCTTAGCAATAAAAAGCCAATTTCTTTCTTTTAGCAGAAATGAGCTTTGATTTGTTTTGCTCTGTTCCATGCAGTAGCATCAACAGCCACTTAGTTTGACTTGCGACGAGGTACCGAACTATGCTGAATGATAATGAAGACAAAACAATTAATTTTTGTCTTCATCCCGAGATGCTTAAAGGAACCGAACTAATCAAGGTGGGAAAACATCACCTCCATATAATGGTTACAAGGCTGATCTCGCATTCTGATATCGTGGCACAGATTCCAAAGTGCTGTCATGATATTCCTACAGCACCCCGCAGTTCTTGCACCACTGTCACGATTACGCCAATACTTGACCAGTTTATCAATTTTAGGCAGAGTGGTTTCCGAATGGAACAGCAGAAAAACCTTTCGTGGTTTGTTTTGGCCAGATTATGGCGTTGTCTTGAAAAATTTCAATGTCAAGGGACCAGTAATCGATATCCGCCTGGCCAGTGTAGCTTTGCAGATCCATGTAGACATCGCGATTCTTATCATAATCAACGTCAGCATTGGTTGCAGTCGGGTCATTCGAAAATCGCCCGATTTACCACAAATTAGTTGCACGATTATTTTTGAAAATTCTTATAATTTACACACATATTGGTACACGTTTCGTAAACAGAATGGTATGTTTAGAAATATCGGATTCCATTCCGTATGACAACGGTGACCATATTTCCAACATGGAGTGTTGCAAATCATGAGAAAATCAGGATGCACGCGAAATGCAGTCTTAAAAATGAAAGGTGCTATAGATATGAGATAAACACCATTGGAAAAGTAATGAAATGAGCTTTAATGCAGTACTAAAATCTTTTTACCATTTCAATTCCAAGTGCCTGAAATAATGCTACAAAATTATGAGTGAGCATCAGCTAAATTACCACTTTTAAGCATTGGAAATTCTGGGAAGGAGTTGAGCTAAAAATGTCCTATATGGACTTTGTATTTGTCTACACACAATGTAAAGCTGGAGGAAACAGGAGATCCTAGAAATGAAAAATGATGATTTAAGAAGGCATCAAATATGGCCGGCCACATACGAAATTTTGTCAATGTTTGCACTTGAATATCTCTAGTGAGGGGAGTACGAAAATTCTGAAACTTACGCTAAATGACCTTTAGTTCATATTGTACTTACAGTATAAAAGCTGAGATTTAGAGTTGGCAGATATAGAAACTGTAACGTTATAAATTACGTAGAAAATGATGTCAAAGTACAGGGAAATTGCATATATTTTGTGCACGTACAATACAATAACACACGTGAAAATGGAATGAAATATCACTGTAACAGTAAAATACCACGCTACAAACAAAGCATGAACAAAAACAAGTTCTAACAAGCACGTATGATAGTCTTAAGAACGTTCATATGATTGCAAGTCTGAACATGACACCATATTGCAATACACTTGTGTGAAACAGCAATATTAGGCAAGTTTGAACACACCTACCACTGAAACCAGCTCGTATCAACAACTCAGTTCAGCCCTGTGCTTTGTAATGGACAGTTGTGTTTTGGATATTGGGTCTCTTAGGTGAAAATGGAGTGCTCTGTCGGGCATTGTGTTCAAGAGTACTGTTATAAGAATAAATGTGGGAAAGTGAGCAGACGTTCAACTTCAATGTGTGAATTAATTGAAGTTAATTATCAACTTTTACAATTAAGATTAGGAAAAGAAGAGATCCAAACTGCGTGTACGTAACACGAAAGAACTTTCTTGTAAAATATGATTATCTTTTTTGAACAAGTGTTTTGCGATCCTCTTCAATACCACAAAGGTAGGAAGAAAGGGGGCAAAAAAGGCTGTGAAGAAATAACGTGTGGTCATCTGAAAAGAAAGTAAATCCAACCAGTGCAACTTATCTTTGCCACTCTTAATCCAACGTACTACAAATCAATATTTGTGCAGATTTAGATAATACGGAACTAGGAAGTGACCAAGAGTATGTACCTACATAATCTAAGCTGAAAGAACCGTCACTCAAAGATAGGAGCATTTGATTTCTGTGACATTTTTTTGACAAAAGTCATACAAATCTTGAGCGGTCAGGATCAGGTTTGTGTATGCTCTTGGAGATCTGCTCTTGACGCTTGTCGTTTTGTTGTGCCACCTACACAGTCGCACGGGGTTTTGCCGTGAGCAAACACAAAGAAATTCCGTTCAGCAGGGAGCAAAGAAATATTCGTGATGACAAAGGTTTTGTAGACTCCTTTTGTTTTTATACTGGACAGCTTCGTCATCACTAAAATAACTCAATATTTTGACTGAAGGCAAAACCTACTTCAGATGGGTCAGGATTTGCAACTGAAATGCATACACAGCTATAGTATCGTGTTGTAAATGCTAACTCAGACAATGTGACTGGATAATGTACCATGTAATATATAATAATACATAAGATAATGTACAGTGGCTTGAGAATTTACCCAATGATAACTTTGTATCTCATCTTGAAATACCAAGTGTAATTTTACGCAAAATCAGCCTATACTATGCAATCAGTATTACCGAGGTTGACTTTACATTCCTTTAAATATGTAGACTGAGCTTTTCATATATAGTGATACTGTCTGAGGGCTAACATTTTTTGTATGAGACTTTACTGAAACTCAAAACAATGGTTAAGATGGATCTGTTTGTGAGACCCAATATCCAACACACAACTCTCCGTTACAAAGCACAGAGCTGAACTGAGTCGATACGAGCTGGTTTCAGTGAGAGGCGTGTTCAAACTTGCCTGACAGTGCTGCTTCACACAAGTGCATTGCAATATGGTGTCATGTTCAGACTTGCAATCACAGGCACATTCATAAGATTATCATACGGGCTTGTTTGAACTTGCTTTTGTTCATGCTTTGCTTTTAGCATAGTATTTTACTGTTACAGTGGTAATTCGTTCCATTTTCACGCATATTATTGTATTGTACGTTCACAAAATACCGGTATATACCATTGCCCTGTACTTTGACATCATTTTCTACGTAATTTCCAACGTTACAGTTTCTATACCTGCCAATTCTAAAACTTAGCTTTTATACTGTAAGTACAATATGAACTTAAGGTCATTTAGCGTAAGATTAAGAATTTTCGCACTTCCCCACCAGATATATTCAAGTGCAAACATTGACATAATTCCGTATGTGGCCACATTTGTTGCTTTATAAAATCATCATTGTTCATTTCTACGATCTCCTATTTAGTTCAGCTTTACATTATGTGTAGACAAATACAAAGTCCATTTATGACATTTTTGACTCAACTCCTTCCCAGAATTTTCAGGGCTTACAATAGTAATTTGGCTGATGCTCATTCATGACTTTGTAGCATTATTTCAGGCACTTGGAATTGAGATGGTAAAAAGATTTTAGTACTGCATTAAAGCTCATTTTATTACCTTTTAAATTGTGTTGATCTCATATCTATAGCACCTGTCATTTCCAAAATATTGCATTTCGCGTGGATCATTTTCTGATTTGCATCACTCCATGTTGTAAATATGACCACCGTTGCCATACGGAATTGAATCCGATATTTCTAATCATATCGTTGTGTTTACGAAACATGTACCAATATGTTTACAAATTATCAGAGTTTTAAAAAAATGGTAGTGCAACCTTCATCGGGTGATTTTCGGTGGAATTACCCAGTCTCGATGCATGAGACCACACTGTCCAATTGATAGGAGTTACAGGCAATGAGACGAAGTTAGTCTTTAGTGAGACACGGGAATATTGTATATCGGCAATTGGGATAGCCGTGTAACCAAGTGCATTTCTCCGCGTTAGATTTAATGGTGTCAAGATCTCAGCAACCAAATTATCCTTCTTATTTCCATTTTCATGCGCCTGCAATTTCGAGCACCTGAAAGTCATGTATCAGCGATACGTTGCGAACTGCGATAACAAAGCTGGGGAATACTAAGCGATTGAAAAGGACCTCCCAGTTTTAGAGTTTACTTGATCATGCAGAACGGTAGTTCTACGAATGACGCTATCTCACAACGAGTCTGATAGCGGCGCTCACATATATACAGCTAATTTCGGAACTCGCGAACTATAAGCCCGATTTTAATGCTTGAACTTGCATTTGAAAGCTCCTGCTATACTAACAAGGAACACTACCCAAATGTAAATATCCGATTTTGATAAAATTTGGCAGGTAGAAACTACACATGAAATAAGCGAATACGTGTTTTTATGTTTCTGCGGAAAAACGGTTTTATGGGGTAAAAGCTTCCACCCAAAATTGTGAAAGTGGCCGTCCGAAAGGCAAGAAGAAGTGGACCGAAGTGAATGAAATTGTGCACAGGTATACTAGACATAAAATAAGGGAATATGTGTTTCGTATTTTTCTGGAAACAACGGGTGGGTAAGGCACAGACCCCTCCAAACATTTGATCAAATGTGCCGAAAGGACATGGAGAATTGCAACGAAACTGTGTTTAGGGACAATACGCAAAAATTAAGCGAACACGGGTTGTTTAGTTTCTGCGGAAAAACAGTGTGGGGAACAAGGCCTCCCCATCAATAAAAGGTAAATATTATCGCAGGAAGGAGTAGACCGAAGCGAATGAAATTGTGCATAGATATTGTAGATGTAAAAGTAGGCAGTACGTATTTCTCAAGTGTCACCTCCGATTTGCTGCAAATTTGGCACAGCAACAGTAGACAGAAAATAAATCGACACGTGGTTGGTTTGTTTATGTGGAAAAACATTGTAAGGGAGTAAAAGCTTCTCCCGAAACATTACTGTCAAATACGCTATAGGTAGGAAACGGTTAGTGTGACAATAGTGAAACTCTGCCAATGTATAGTTGACCTAAAAGTAAGAATCAATACAGCAAATGTAGAGTGTTTCGTGCATCTACGCTCAAACTTGCACGTTCACAGACCGAACATTGCGCCCTCTAGCGTGGTACAAACAGACAGACAAACGAGCAAGTGTACATCGAGCCGTGCCAGGAAGCCTCACTGACGTTCGACTAATGACAGTAACATATATGTTGATCTAACCTTAAGTGTTCGCCAATGTGAAAATCTGCCAACGCATAGATGGCTTGAAAGATGAATTCGAAAGGTAAACAACTACAAGTATATTCTTATCTCATGGCGTTACGTTTTCCTACTTGACACAAATATCATTGATAAGCACCACTTTCGTCATTCAACAAAAAAGTAAACACTTCAGCGAACACTTAAGGTTAGATCAACATATATGTTCCTGTCATTAGTCGAACGTCAGTGCGGCTTCGTGGCACGACTCGATGTACACGTGCTCGTTTGTTGTCTGTTTGTACCACGCTAGAGAGCGCAGTGTTCGGTCTGCGAACGTGCAAGTTTGAACCTAGAAGCACGAAAGACTCTACATTCGCTATATTGATTCCTACTTTTAGGACATCTATAGATTGGTAGACTTTCACTAATGTCACACTAGCCGTTTCCTACATATACCTAATTTTTATTATTCTAATATATACAATAAAATTTTTAATTTACAATACACGTGTCTTTCTTGGTACGTGTATAATAAAAATGTTAAAACACTAGCGATCATTAAAATCTGTTGTTTTATATTTTTTAATATTTTAGTATGTTTTATTTATTTTCTTTAAGAGAATGCATATTGTAAACAATGTTAAAAATGTTACCTAAAATTTAGTGACCAATAAGGCCAGCTGAAGAATTTTGCATTCACCATTTGTTATATATCACTGGTGGCCTCATAAAATGGTTTATAATAACGTCAATAGTTTATTGTCGTTAAATATAAATTACATGCACTCTCGCCACCAAGAAAAAGCACAGGATTGTAGTGAACGCCAGTTCTGTTTTGATACCGATAAAGTTTAGAATTCACAGCAAAATACTGGTGGCTAAAATTGGTCATCTGGTGAGACTACAGGGGTCTAAATCTAACGATTAATGACTGTGGTACGCCAATTTTGCATACTTTTTAAACACTGATTGTAAATAAAATTGCTTGTAATAACATATTTCAAAACACTTACAGTTAGGGAAGTAAAGTAAGAAAGTATAAAAGTACATGTACTGTATATCGTTAATTGAATATAATACTGCGTTCATTTTCATTACAGGTTTAAGTTCCGCACTGAATTTATTTATTATTCTTAAACGTCACACAAGTAACCACCTTATAGAGAGTTATGTACCAAGTTCAATGTTCGTAGTTATCTCCTGGGGAAGCTTCTTAGTGTCACCCGAAATGGTTCCTGGACGTATGGTATTATTGGTAACAAATCTACTAGCTCTTATCACATGGTTTCAATCAATTCGGTAAGGATTAATAGTATGTAATATTATCATTTTACCGTTTAAGAACTACTATTGTAGATCATAGAGTAGAAATTTGGAAGAATGCGAATTACCTTAAGAACATAAAATTAATAAAAAATAAGAAGCAACCAACAAGATTTGAAAAACGAAACACGTATTCCCGAGACGCAAAGAACACTCCAGACGATCAAGCAGATACGACTAGTTCTGGAGGGACACCATAGAAGTCCCGTTGGAAATCTTAAGAAACCACAGAAATCTACACATAAACCACCGGTCCTTTTCATGGGTAGCAAAACATTCTGAAAAGAGAAAACTCTTTTACACCCAAACAAAACCGTATATCAAATTAAATCTATTTTAAGTCAACAATTCCCATAAGTTGCATAGGAAAAGAAAGAGGAAAAATGACACCTAGAACTAAGAACATCTAAATGCATGAATCCCTCATATATAATCTGCAAAAGAAAAAAATGTGTATACACAATATAGAAGTCTCAGAGTAGGAAATTTCGTTTTGCCCCACATTTAAACAGGATACTTTGACCTTCATACAGGGCACGAAACATTTCAGGCAGTTCCTGGACAGGTCACTACGTGAGATAAAAACAAATTTACGGAAATAGAAAATGGTCCTCGCAAAATCTAAGGAAAGTGGTGTGGAACCAGATATATCCCATCATTGTTTAGGAGAACATACTGTTCATCTAGAGGGAGAGATGATAGAACTTCGTAAAAGCAAGACAAAGCCAGAGCTTGAGAAATGCAATAAAGAAACTAAAATCAAGAAGTGAAAATATGTCAAAGCCACGGGCAAATCTGGGGACTGTTCATCTTTAAAAGCTTGACTATAATTTCTAAGAACATTCACTTAGACGGAACAGCAACTGGAATTCTAGTTAGATAATTTACAAAAGAATGTATGACTTGGGCTCACACTCGAGTCGAACCAATTTACAATCAACTTCCTGGGGGATATACTGTAAAAGAGACCAAACAGAAGTTTGGAAACAGACGTACATTACGAACTTACTACAAGACATGGATGTTTACACACATATTCGGCACATCCAGCTGTCCTAAAATACTCACTTATTAAATGCCAGGGTTTATGTCTTAAAAGTATTATAGACAATGAACAGAAATTAAGTAAGAGACTAAAAGAAATGGGAAGGGGTTTGTGTTTTAATGAACACTAAAAGAGATCGTTTCAAACGGTATTAAAATCTTTTGGAACTAGTCGGCTAAAAGGGTAAAGAGACAACAAAATGTGAACACAGAGCTATTTTCCCAGCAGAATACAACCAAAAATATGAGAGCAAACTAATTCAGAATTGCTGGAAATAAATAAAGAGAGATTAAAACAGAGAGAACAGGTAGATGGGCATGCCACGAGGTCCATCGCTGATCGCATACAAAAGACTGATAAACTTGAAACTGTATCTAACACAAGCCGCTTTCACGCGAAAAAACTGTCGATGTGTAATATTTGAGAAACAGGACCCTACTATAGTTACCATGCCAAAGTTTATAAGAAGGAAAACTGAGAATTCGCACGGCCAAACGTGAAGTTGGACGTTTAAGGGTTTAAACCTACGATCATACCAAATAAATAAACCATAAGTAGATAAAAGCGCGAGGCATAAACCAGTTAGTCTATTAATCGAAGGATGTATTACAGAATTCAGAGAAGTTGGACACCATATAAGAAATTGAGATAGTAGTATGTAACCCCAATATCAAAACAGATAATAGCGATCCAAATTTAATGTACGAGATGTTAAACAAGAGAGGCTTGGTGAAAAAGCGGGAGGGTGATCGCTAATTGGAAACATACCAAACTAAGCGAAATAATTAAAAATAGATAAATATTAAGACCGATCAGTGAAATAAATTATCTAATATTAGAATTTAAAGTGATAAAATAGAAAACGAACTAACTCGCGCAGAAATATAGTAAGAGTCTCTAGGAACCTGCTTGGTGGACAATATAAACATGATGCATACAAATTAATGCATGTTGTTGTATATAGTAAACGGATACTTAACAGGAAGTATACACATAATTGATATAAAGTATATAGAACTCCCACTAATACGAAAAGGGTTAAAATATATTCTAGATGGTTAGCAAGCACGATAAATTGACAATTACACAGACAAGCTGTGTATACGTAAGGGGTACACAGAGTGGAAGTTTTTCCTCTAAAGTCATCAGTGAGATAACAGAAGTAGGTGGATATATTCTGAAACTGGAGAGCCTCGCTCAACACTATGAAACATACCGATTTAGGACATGTTTTACTGTTTCATAGCATAGGAATATATATAATATTTATTGCTTTTTGTAGTCAGTGAACTGTATCATAGAACCTCTGAAATTTTACCATTTTTTATTGTCTTGATTGCAGCTATGTTTCTTATTGTTGGGTATGTTTGACATGAAAATCTGAGATATACGATGAGTTTGGCCTTCGGCGTGTGATAAATGCAAGTGTTCCCTAAATTTCTAAAAAAAAAAAAGCTTCGTTGTTTCGAAAATTTTGGATTTCTTCGCCTTTTTCTTACACAGATTAGGCACAATGGGAAGAAAAGTTACTTCACTGAAATCTGCTCTCCATGCGATTTACAATGAGGTATCATTCATTGTGGCTACACGATAATAAAAATTGTGACCAGGCGTATGAACGAAAAGGTGTACGATTTTCATAATTTTCCTGTACGGCGTCTAAGGATTAATCGTTTCTACCCTTTATTGGGGAAAGCAAGCATAGGAGGATTGCGAACTTTAGATATGTAATCATGGTGATAAACGATAGCACTATGCCAAATTTGAGCTTTACGTTATTTAATCGTGTATTAAAACCTATCTGTCCTTGGCCAGTCAATATATATTTCTTGATACAAGTTGGCGTTTACACATATATTTTTATTTCTCTATGTATAGCTACATAAACTAAATCTTGAACGACTACTTAAAAATGAAGTCATGAACGATATGTAAATATTCGTGTAAAAATGTTTGTATATCTCGACTTGAGCCAAGGTTGTCTAAATGCCTTAAATTAATATTGAATTCAATGTGTGTATATGAAAATTAAATCAGAACTATTCTGAGAAATTAAATTATATGTGAAAATGTACAATTAAAGAATGAATGCAATAGCTTCGTTGGCTCATTATAATAGTAACGATATTTGTAAATAATTTCCTTGCCTTGGACAAAAGGAGTACTGCGCATAAGGGTCGTTTCCTACACCTCAACTGATTCTAATGAAATTTTGTATGTAATAACTAGACTATTTGGCAGTTTTAATAAGCCAGATCTTTTGTGCATACTACTTCCGGTTATCTTGGAAAGTGCGTCCAAAAATGACCACTTCCGGATTCTAATTTATATAGCGTTGTTCAAAATCAATTGTAATATCTCAAGAATGGCGTAAGCTATCAATTCCAAATTTCGTACGAAAAGTACGAATATAATTAGCATGTTGCATTGTAAACTAAAAGACCATAGCTTTAACTGTTCTGGAGATAAAATTAGCTTTCGTATGTAAACGTCCAATTTTAGTTATAAAAATTGCACTTTTCTCAGGAAAGTCTCTGTTATTTAATCATCAGCCCCAGTAGTTGCAAAACGATACTTCGCTCAAATAATATCTATATAATGTAGAACATATCCCAAAATAATTTTTAACTGATTGGTGCTGATAGTTAGAAGAAACATTTTATAAAGATGTATTCTGGCGAATTTTAATCTTTAAAGTGATGTTCCAAATAAATTGTTATATCTCGGGAACGTTGAAGGGTATTAATTCCAAATTTCTTATGAAAATTACTAATATTATGAACATATTACAGTGCAAACCGAAATACCATATCTTAAATTATTTTGGTGATAAGAATTAGTTTCCTTATGTAAACGTTCAATTCTCGTTATTAAAATGTACTTTTCTCATGAAACTATGCGTTCTCTAACCATCATCCTTGCTAGTTACAAAACAGTACATCGCTCAAATAATCTCCGTATAATGTAGAAGAACGTATCGAAAAAAAAAACATTTTGTAACTGATGGGGGCTGATAGTTAGAAGAAACATTATAGACTCTAAAGATGTACACTTGCGGATTTTAGAGTGTTGTTCCAAATAAATTATGATATCTCGGGAATCGCGTAAGCTATCAAATCGAAATTACGTATGACGCTTCTACGTTACATGGCGCTTAGTTGCGAGTAGTGTAACCTGTGTAATAAATGGCAATTGATAGTTACACAAGACAGTATTTCCTCTGAAAGGTGTTTTCAATGCGACAAATAAGTCGTTCTCATGTAGCAAATATTTTTTACTTCAAACGCGACTGATGGTATCAACTATAAATTCTTATTGTGATGTGTTCATAATATCCGTACTTGACACACAAAATGTGTTTGTATATCTTCACACATATGGTAGTTATTTAGCTGAATTTCAAACATTTACTTCGACGTGAGGTACTCATCTTTAAAGTATAAAATGTTTCTTGTAGCCATCAGCCCAAATCAACTACAAAATGATTATTGAATATGTTATTCTACATTGCATGGTGATTATTTGAGCCAAGTATAGTTTTGTAACTAGTGGGGCTCACAGCTAAGCAACACAGTTTCCTGAGAAAGGTGCAATTTTTATAACGAAAATTGGACGTTTACATAAGAACTAATTTTTATTTCCAAAACGATTAAAAATAAAGTCTTTCGGTTTACACTGTAACATGCTCATTGTATTATTACTTTTCATACGAAATTTGGATTTAATAGCTTACGCCATTCTTGAGATATATGAATTTATTTTGAACTACACTATATAAATTAGAATCAGAAAGAATACATCTTCAGGGTATAAAATGTTCCTTCTAACTATCAGCACCATCAATTACAAAATGACTTTTTGATATGTTCTTCTACATTATACGGAGATTATTTGAGCGAAGTATCGTTTTATAACTAGTTGGGGCTGATGATTAAACAGCAGATAGTTTCGTGATAGAAGTGCCATCTTATAGCGAAAATTGAACGTTTTCATAAGAAAACATTTTTCCTCTGAAACGTTTTTTTAGATTACGCTGTGACATGCTCATTATATTAGTACTTTCCATACTAAATTTGGATTTGGTAGCTTACACCATTCTTGGGATATTACAATTTATTATGAACCAACACTATAAAAATTTGAATCCGCAAAAATCCTTCTTTACAGTATAAAATGTTTCTTCTATCAGCCTCAAAAGTTACAAAATGATTTTTGGATATGTTCGTCTAGATTATACTGGAATTATTTAAGCTAAGTGTGGTTTTGTAACTAGTGGGTGCTGATAGCTAAACAACACAGAGTTTCCTGAGAAAAGTACATATTTGTAACGAAAATTGGACGTTTACATAAGAAAATTAATTTTTTATCTTAAGAACGGTTAAAGACGTAGCCTTTCGGTTTACACTATCACATACTGATTTTATAAGCGCTCTCCATATGAAATATGGATTTGATAGCTTACGTCCTTTCCGAGATATAACAATTTATTTGAAACACTATAAAGATTAAAATTCGTAAGAATACATGTTTAGAGCATAAAATGTTTATTTTCACTATTAGCTCCCATCAGTTACAAATGTTTTTTTATATGTTCTTCTACATTATATGTAGAATATTTGAGCTAAGTGTCGTTTTGTTACTAGTGGGGGCTGATGGTTAAACAATAGAGAGTTTCCTAAAAAAAAGTGCAATTTTTATAACGAAAATTTGACGTTTACGTAAAAAACTATTTTTTTATCTCCAAAACGGTTCAAGGTTTTTTCTCTTGGTTTCTAGTGTACCATGCGGATTATAGTAGTAATTTCTATACGAAACTTGGAATTGATAGCTGACGCCATTCTTGAGATATTACAATTTATTTTGAACAACACTATAAAAATTAGAATCCGGAAGTGGTCATTTTGGACGCGCTTTCCATGATAACCGGAAGTTGCATGCACAAAAATCTAGCTTATTGAAACTCCCATATAGTCTAGTTATTACATACAAAATTTCATTTGAATCGGTTGAGGGGAAGAAACCGACCTTCATGTGTAGTACTCCTTTACAGAGAAAGTCAGGAATTAATTGAAATATAACCCAGAAACAAGTAACCATATACATGCATTGCAAGATTTGTATTATGCAGCATTAGGAATTATAATCACTCCGGAGTGATTCATGATTACCTTACGTCATTACCTGTTTTACAACTTGTCGCTCTTTCGTGGCAGCATGTACTTCAGATATATGCTGAAATTAAACTTGCAATGATAAAACAACTGACATTTTAACTTGCTTATTTCATTTTATTAATAAAAACTCTTCCAGGATATGATGTTTATTTTATATCTGCCTTACATTTTTTTTAAAAGTGTGATAACATAAAAGTCCACAAACCCATTGAAAATCCATGATTACAACTTCATGAGATCACTTAAATTTCAATATAGGAAAAATTATGCATTTAAAAACGACAATAATAATAACATATAAGATAATCTAAAAATTTAACGAAATATTTCACCTGTGTACGAGAGATACATATTTAAAAGACTGAAAAATCCATGTTACAAGGTTCCAAATACCGTTTATTAGGTTCTTGACAATTGATGTGAAGGATTTTATTATATATGTTAGATACATATAGTTGAAGTCAATATGAAATTGGTGCTTTATGATTTTTGAAATTGAGGTCAGTAATGTTATTTGCTGTATTTACATCGAATACTTGTGACTATGAGGTGTTATCAACCACGACATTCATTGCAAAAATTTTGCATTTCGTTACTGGATTTCTCTTTAATTTCACTAATGCTTCATTCGCTATTTATTTTCCTCTTACATACAAGAGAAAATAAGAAAGTAGGTAAATGCCTACAGGAATAAAACGCGTGAAATTTTACATGGCAACCTATATTTATTTTCGCATTGAGACACTTATACCAGCGATGTACGAACGCACCAACCCCTGATGCGTAATAATCTTACGGTTGCTGCTGTAGACAGACATGTGCTGAAACTTTTGTTTAACATGCCTATCATCGGAGAAACGTTTACTACGGATACGAACTTTGAGCGAACCAAACAAGTGAATATAACTTCTCCTCATACACCGTTTTAATTTCCGTATAAATACATTTGACAGGAAGACATGGCGACCACAAAAAACGCACCAATACCCGGTACTCCTCTAATATACATTGCTCCAGCATGGTAACATTTTCACACTGAAATGACACACTGTTAATTACTGGTGGCACTGTTCAATGACTCAGTTTCCAAAATATTAGTGTGCTGATACCTGAGAACACCTTTAGAAAATACTCACAGCGATTTCGTGTTATTTACTACCAGCTTGTAACATATCTTCTAACATTTCTTCGTATTATTACACAACCCATTGCACGTACAACTTTCTGAAAGAATCCTTTACCCAACTGTGTAGTTTTATTTTCGAATCCCCGGATTTTGAGACTGAATCGTTTGGTAATTTGTAGATACAATATCACTCACTTTATGGACAGAAGTAATGTATCGTTCTAAAGTTCATATGATGACCTTTCATCTGATAGTTGTACGGTCTGCGTACCACAATTGCCAGTTTTCCCACCTGTTTTCCAAAAGTCCAGTACGTTTTGATAATATGCTACTTTCTTTCTCCTTTTAGTCTGCACATTGGGTACAAATATTAAGTCATTAGAGTTTGTTCTTCAGAACGTTCTCAACAATATATTATTCGTGATCCTATGATAATTTGGTCTCTACCAATTGCAAACGGCCAGATAAATGTTACCATTCTCGGGACAACAATAGGCCTTGAGACAGGAAGGTTGATTTTATTTTGCAGCAGTAAGCACCTGACTTCTCAGTGGTGCCAACCTATTTCGAAATTCATTAGTTTATTGTACATTTCTTGTATCCTCTTCTGCGGAGCCATGGGCTTAGGAAGAGCTTACTTAAACGCTTTGTATGGAGTATTGTGTTGCATAGAGCAGACACGTGAACTTTACGAAAAGGTGAAGAAAGAAAGTTGAAAACATTTGAAATATGGTCATGGAGAAGAATTAAAAATCAGCTGGATATATAATAAATTAAGAGGTTCTGAAGAGCGTAGCGGAGAGACGAACAATCCTGGAGAGAATAAAAAAGATAAACTGACTTGGACATTGCACATTGTTGAATGCAATTGAAAGTAAGTGAGGGAAGGAGCAGAAGAAGACGAATTAACGAAGATAAATCTATGTTTTAATAAAAAGGAAAGCAGAAGATCGGGCTGAAATCGATCGGGGTCGGGATTGGGAAAGCACAAAATCGGGATCGGGATTTCCCATTTCCGGTAGGACACTAACGAACACTGAGCAATGATGATATGTGAGGCACTGAATACAATGTTACAAGCTATTAATATTGTAGAAGATTAACCGTTAAAAGTCGAGTAAATTCGGAGCAATTTCTCATAGAATCATCACATGATAACAGAATAACCTACGCTATTCCTGCTTACTCTCATTTCAGATGCTTTTTGTTTAGAAAGAAAGCTACGTGTTTGTTTTTATCCTTTCCAAAGCTCTTTGAGATCTGGATCTCGTTAGCTGGGAGAGTGAAAAAAGACTTCACTACATGATTCTGAGCCTTAAAGATATAGTGACACTACAATGCAGAACTCTCAGTTGAAATCTAGGGATTATAATAATTATATTTATAGAAGATAATACAATAATACTTCGGCGTAAAAAAATCCTTTTAATATTTAATTGCCAGCTAGCTCATGTATTTTTCTATTCATACAGTCTCTCAGGGTAACTGAAACCAGAAATCGTAGGCTTAGCTCTGACGATATGAAGCAATGATCTATATGAAATTATGCCGGAGAGAAAAGAAAGTAACTGCTCCAAGTCTGCTATTGATAAATTTTCCTTCCAGACAAGAACAGTGGAGACTACTCGTTTTTCCCCCTTCGTAGAATCTCTCATTAGTAAAATATATTAAAAGGGCAACAGCCAATAGAGCCTTGCGGCGCTGCAACCCTGCTACATCTAGCTAACACGGAGTAAATGTAAAACTTTGTTATAGTAACGAAGGCAAAATCACTCGATTTATTTAAAATTAAAATTGGAACTTGTTATAAAGATATCAAACATCACTTCTAACTCACTTAGTAGAACAAACTTGATATGACATTGCAACTTTACATTACAAATTTATATTCTTAATGACAGAAACACATTTCCTGCTTTTGCCATAATTATTTTCAAATTAAACCTAACTTAATTACATGTTTTATTTGCTACTTAAATTCTCTTTATAGCTTTGAAAATATATGTAATTATTTTTCCTACAATATTGCATAAAATTAAATAAGACATGAATCTCTTTTTTCATTGTTTCGTTCAAATATTTCAAAATAAGATAAATGTTCATTGTAGTAAAACTTAAAGACGTATTAAATCACTAACAATAGTAAAACTCTTTAAAATCTTTTAAATTCAAATTAATCCATAAAACGAACAACAATTAAAACATTTGATTCACTATTTAATCAATCGATACTCCATAACCATATAATCATGTCAATTTCATCCTCCGCCGATTGCAAAATTTTTTGAAGAAAAGCACATTTTTTATGAATATTTTTTATATAAAGAATTTTTTGTTTCATCTTTTTCTCCCTTTTTTAACTATTTATCTTCATTTTTATATATAAATCATTTATGTTCATTTTCACTTTTAATTTTTTTTTATTTCCTTCTTTTAAATTATCTTTAAATATTTTTGTATTCTATTAAATAAATCATATTACTATATTAGATAACAAATAGCACGTTCTATACACACAATGCAAAATATGCACTCATCATAACATACTACGTTCTCTCATATCAAGAATAATCATCACCCAATTCATTAGCATATTCACAGACATTGCATCATCTCATTTTGATATTTCCATTTAACAACAACACGTATCATCTTTATTTTCCAACTTCCATATATGTTTCATTTTGGTATAATAAACTAATTACATCACTACATCTTTCATCATTAACCAAATAATCAAATGCAATACGAAAACCTTCATTACATTGAACATGCACCTGCTCATGATTACCTTTTTGAAAATTCATCTGAGCCAACTCGAACAAGTCTTCAATCGTTTGTTTAGGCGATTTAATATTATCCCTTTATCACCAAATTTATTAATTTCTCTATCTCCTTATAGTACTTCTCCTTTTATTTTCTTTGTCATATTTTTCTCATTCAATTCGTACTCTCTTGGCTGTTCTCCCTTCTTTCTTTCATTTATCACACTTTCTTGTACACTTTCTTATATAAATTTCTGAGTTCATTTTTTCCATTTGGTATTTTCTTTAACGAGTCTACCATTCAACATACTTGTTGCAGACTATCACTTTTTATACTTTGATTCTCACTATTCTCACCTGCTTGAAGATTCACCCTTCTATAAAAATCGATGCTCTTAACATCTGTAGCCTTAAAATCGTTTGTAACTATTTTCCTAATCATATCTTCATTCTTATTATCTTCTTATATTTAGATCGAATATTATTCTTATATTCACTTTCTAAATTCCATACTAGTTAACTTCTTTACGAGATAAAATTGAACATGTTAATGTAAATCGGAAGAGTGTTGAAAATTATATGACATATGCTCTTCATGGATAACTTAACATCAATGCTCTTCAACTCTTTAAAAACATTTGATTAATCTTCTTATAATTTCTTACTTTGAACCATTTAATTTTAGTATGTTTATATTGACTTGTTTATTTACTAAAAAAAACTCTCTTGGTTTGGAGTCGATACACTTTCAACATGATGATTTATCATACGTCATCTTTACTCTTTATAGCTCTAACACTGAACTTTTCCATGTCCACTCTCAAACTATGAATATCTTGCGACTGCTTACTTATCTCTTGACTCAATAACCCGATTTCTTCCTTAATTTCTTTCTTAATTTTCTTAGAATTTATATTTGATTCCATTAAATGTGTAAGCTTATCATCACAAACTAACTGCCTTTGTTTTACACCTTCTAGGTACATTGCAACTTGCTTCAAGATCTTACTTGATTCTCCAATGAAATTAACTTTCTCCTCAAGTTCCACTTACTTCACACTTAATATTCCTAATTCTTCTGTTAACTTTTCAATCTTCAAAACTTTTCACCTAAATTCCTCATTGACCTCTTTGAATTCTTGCATAATCAAAGTTATTTCATGTATATTATCCTTCTTTTTTCAACATTTCTTCCACTTTGTTATCTTGCAACTCCATATGTTTAAACAACTCCTGTAGCTTATCTTGTAACTCATTTCCTCCTGCTATCATATCATTTAATGCATCCACAATTTTCCTTGACTCCTCTTTCACTACTTCCAACTCCTTTTCTACATAAGATAACACTCCATCTCGTAATGATTCAATTTCCTTTTGCAAATTCATTACATGCTGTGTCAAACTCAGCTTTTCTTTACTTAGTGAACAAACCTGTGTTATCAAATTATTTACTTTCTCCTTTTATTTATCTCATATGTTCTTTATTTTATCTTTGTCTTTCTTTCTTTTCTTACTCATTGTCTTTCTCTCTTTTCATCTTTCTTTAGTTCCCCATAATTTCCATCCTTCGTATTAATTTATCTTTGTTTTTGTTCTTTCAGCCTCAAAAGCATCAAATTTTGCACCATAATTTGAGACAATGTTTCCATCAACCTGTTACCAAGTTCTTCTATTTCGTTTTTCTACGTACCTTTCTTTCCTTCATGAAACTTAGTCCTCTTCTTTTTACCTGCACTTTAGTATCCCGTGTCTGCTGAATCCTCACTTTCAAACATCTCTTCTTTAGCAAAACTCGCCTGCTTCTTAATATTATTCAACAACTCATTGGTGGTCGCCATATTTGAAATAAAGGGTTATATAATAATATTTTTAGAAGATAATACAAGAGAATCGTCTTTATTATAAAACCATCTATATTATAGAATCATCTTTATTATAGTGAGCGTGTTTTGGCCTTGACGGCCGCTCTTACAACCAACCCATGCCAATACATACAATATATAATATAATAATACACAAACCAAAACATTACATAGAAGTATTTAGTCGCTCTACTTATATTTAAAGAAGAAAGAATGAAAGTAGTTATTATGAATTATTACTACTTGAACTATGCACATATAAAAGCTACATAAGTACCAAAAGATACATAAGCTATGAAAGGCTATAAATAGTTTAATGAAGGAAATAAAGAAACAAAACACATAATGCGCACATAAACAGTAATTAACATGACGAAGTGATACATTTAAATAAAAAGGAATATACAAAGAAGAGAATAACAAAACTGAAAGTTAATAATGAGAATTTTAATAGTTTTCT
>JAGDQP010036836.1:0-18884 GCA_022664845.1 Lepisma saccharinum | reverse complement strand
ACGATATTCAAAAGTCAGAGGCCATGGTCTAGAATTTGACATATCGTACAAAGAGCACATCAGATCCACATTGTCTACTCCGCCCTTGGTTCTGTTATATAATGTGATCATTTCCGTTTTTTTTGAGTGACCTTGTACTCTCACGGATTCTATCATCATGATGCATTGCAGAAACTACTAGCACGATCTTTCCCATTTTAGGGACTCTAAACTAATATCAAATCTTTGTAAAACAAAACGTATTATTGTTATCAAGTTTGTTCTTCGACTGAGCGAGCTCTAGAGGAATCCCACTTTTGTTTATCTTTATTGTGCCACAAAGTGTTATATTGTATTCCTTTTGACAGTCTTGTGGACAACGAAATACTGATGAAACAATATTGTCCATGGTTACATTTCTACCAGATCATTCTATGTGTGACACCATTCGTTTCACTACACTTTCGGGAGAATTATTAATCTGGACATGTTCCTCTGGTTGTTTACCGGCATATATTTCCAGGTTTAGGGTGTAGACGACTCGAAAATCCAAAAGAGCAAATATCCTGATGCCACATTTTCTTAGTTTATTATTTATATTTTGGCCAGCCTCTAAACTTTACAAGCATTTCGTCAACTAACCATTTCACTTAGAGTAATGTTTTGTAATTTTTGACTGAAGATTCAAACAAGTATGTTATTGGTGCTTGGTTATCGAATTTAGTTCTTTGTTTTCGAGTAAATTTATCGTCGAAACGGAGGCACTGAAGCAGAAAACTGAAACGTTGTAAAGTCATTATTGTCAATGTGCACAGATAACTCAGGTTTGGCCTGTTTGATTTCAATAGGAATACCAAATACCGCGTTCACGTCCGGTAATTTTGTTCTTCTAGCTTAATATTTATCACGATCATTCTAAGTTTCATCAAAAGCGTATATGTAATTACTTCTTAGTGTTTTCTACATTTTTTTTAATATGTCACCTCTTACGCAAGAAAAATGTGACCTTATGATTTTTCTGCCTCTTGCTCTTGTATTGTTAGACAGCATTGATTTCTTCCATTTTGAAGTACCGTCCTTGCCTAACAGGAGATTGTAGCTTTCATCGCCACTACTTACATCAATATCAGAGTCTTTTTCTGTAACACTATTATGTTTACTCTCTTTCGTGGCCTGTCTAAAATTCTCTTCCATCTTCACCATTAACACAATCTTCCTTTTCTAAAAGTAACCCAATACGAGCTTCTTCTGTTTCTTCCACTCACTAACTATTGCACACGTTACTCGTAATAACTCTGAAACAAACATCAGAATTAAAAACTAATTGTAAGTATGAAACTAATTCTCATATGTGTTCAGTCAAGACTGAAAATATGTAACGCCACTAGTTACATGGGATGTGTGAAGATCCAACAAAAACAAATGCATCTTACCAGCACAATGGATGATATAATACGGTTTCCAATTATACTGATCAGTGTTCGAAGTGGAAGAAAGCAGAGGCGGTATGTTTTATTACGATTTTGATTCGACATACCGGCTATCTAAATGTTGAAATACTGTTAGGGTATGTTGCCTAAAAGATTGCATTTCTATTTACATAATGAGTCAAAACTATGCGAGAACTTCTCCGTAGTTACGGGGGACATGGAGACGCTGTTCCCTGCCCCTAACTTTCTCAGAAAAATTGAAAAATATCCCCTTATATTGTATTATAGAGAATTATTCACGTAAATGGTCAAAAACCGAGTTTTTATATTAACAATTTTTAAACAATTTTTCGCTGGAGAATTTCTGGACCCCTACACAACGGAAAGAGATATTCCAGATCCCCGGAAGTCCGCCCCCACAGCAGACAACCCCTAAGTCCGCTCATGCTCAAAATACGGCATTTATATGCATTAAAGCAAGAAGACACACCATACATAAGAAAGAAACAATTTAATAAAGCACAACTAAATATAAAACGCAGAACATAATAGTCAAGGCCACTTTCCTGCCTGTCAATTCCCGGAATTTTACGTTCAGGTGGCAACTAAATCGCGAAGAATATTACGTCACTCGAGTACAAAGTTAATATATGCTATGTCCATGTAAAACATAACAAAAATGTCGGCGTTGCCAACTTAAAAATTATTCTACATTATAAATAAAATCTTTGACGTTTAAAGCTATTCGTCAATTTCTGTGTATAAAAATGGGTTTATTGAAAGTATATTAGCATAAACTTTCCAGTGACAGTATGTCTAGATCACTGAAAAACCAGAGGCGGTATGTCTTCATCACTGAAAAACCAGAGGCGGTATGGTATACCACCGGATACCGTCTCACTTCAATCACTGAACTGATACATTATACCATAGATGGTGGAAATGTACACCGAAGTACAATGTGCAGTGTTGCTAATCGAAGAAGGAATAAAACCGAATATCAGTGCTGGAGTTTGTGACACTCCTCCAGACTAATGGAATGTTAACAAAGTAACTCATTACGTAAAGTTAGATGAAATTGCTTCAAAATATGTTGATGTTGTGCTGTAAATGTATATATCTTCAAGTCAAGGTAGGTGTAATTCCTTACCACAGACTGAAATTTATACTGCAACTTTATGTTTATACATTGTATGACTTCGTGCTGTAAAAAGATACTTGTATTGCTATAAGTATCTGCTATCCGAACTGGGTTAAATGTTAACACGACACTGGTTGCAGTAATTCCATGAGAGCACCTCCATCTAATTATGGAGTATGTAGTTAAAATCTTGTAGTTAAATCATTATAATCATAATTGTTCAATGTTTTGTTCTACGTATGTATTCTTTAACTGGTATGTAGATCTTGTCTGACTGTCCGTCTGTTGGCAACTTTCAACTTAGCAACTACTAACTGCGAGAACTACTTGTTTGTTATGGTATCGTTTGAAAGACGCATATGCGATCCATATCTGATGATGGGCTCTTGAGACCGAGGGTCCCATTTCCCCATGTAGTAAATAATGGGAACAATCGACAACCTTCAACTAAGGAACTACTAGACCTAGAAAAGTGGTTATTAGATCATCCAAGTTTGGAGCCTCGCTGGAGAAACCTGGAGAAAGTGCATGTGTACATTACATGGACTGGGCTCTACTTCAGCTCTTTAATTCAGAAATTGAAACCAATAAGCACAGACAATGAGAATCTAGAGAAAGAAGTGTTATTGGTTATTGAGAAGATTTGTATTGTAATACAGCCAAAGCGCATAAAAATACAATGTATATCTTTCCTTCATATAATATATTTGTTGAAAATGGACTGCACTGGAAGAGAAAAGCATGCAAAGCAGACAAATCCAACCACTTCAGTAGAAAGTAAGTAGACAGCCGTCTTGAGTACAAACTAACGAATACTGATGGTGATACCTGGATGCAAGTATTTTATCTGGCATTTCATAGGAAGTGTCCGGAGTCAAGATCCGAGAGCACCAAATATGATTTTCTCTCAGTTGAATGGAAGTCGTTGTAGCTCAATAAATTGAATTGAATCTGCATAAACGAATTTAGGTAAATTCAAAATATAAATAATAATTTTAAATTTTCTCTCGAAACGGCATCGAACCTGGAAGCTCTGGAATACAAGATGATTCTAAAAACCATTTTTTAGAGTTGGACATGAACTATTAGGACAGTTTATTTAGACGGGTAATCGTAAACCACACACGGAATAGAGATTTGATTAAGGTAGTGGGGCAAGCTCTTTGAGAAGAATTACAATTTAGACATCGTGTGAAGAGGGTGCAACAAAATTGAACTGACAAATTTTCAGAAGAATTCTTGAATGTCATTTGACGAATTCTGCCCCGTTTTAGAGATACAGAGACTCCAACGTGAAGTTCTAAATTAACTTGTTACAGTGTTACATATACTGAATATTTCTCTACAAATGGACAAAGGATGGATTAAAATAAGACGCAATTTTTGGGTGTTGACCTATACCAATATGGTAAATATAATAAGTTAAAACATAATGGTATTTCGTTGAAAGTATTGGCAATCTAATAAAACGTTTTATTTTTTAAATTTCCCTAGGTCAGTTTATTGCATGTCTGATTTCCATTGTTTTTTATAAACATAATAAATGAAGCATAAAATACAGTGTTTCAGACTGGGAAAATGTTTGAACTGCTATGCTGAAATTGTCGATTTTTAAAGTTCATCTTGCCTGATTCTAAAATGACCCCCACAGTATATTGACAATAAAACAACCCGATCACATCGAATTTGAACTTCTCAAATCTAGCATGTTTATACAAATCTGCCACTTAAAAACCTAAATTACTGCAATGTATCGTATACGATTTGTGGTTAAATGTTCGAATTATTTACCATTACAAGAAATTTAATATAATCAGCTAACTTGGCAATACACTTCACCAAAATTATGAAATAGGTATAAAACTCTATCAGTACATTCCTCAGGGTCAACGTGAAACTCAACACAAGTGAAAGTATTTATAAACATTGTAGTTAAGAAAAACATGAAATCAACTGTCACTATTTCAACGAATCACAAACTTTCTTTCATCTTTAATAAAGAAAGAAAATATAATCCTCCGTTTTCTTATCAAGGTAATAATTCGTAATACTACTAATGTCTACTAACTACTTTTATATAGGTAATTAAGAAGAAACACATCACAAATAAAACCATAGACACTGTAAGATTACAAATACTTTTGGTATTTGTGAGGTATTCCGAGCTGCCTAGTTCTCAGTGTTGCCAACTTATTTTTTTTTTAAATTCTTCCATACTGTATCTGCCCCAAACTTTGCTGAAACATCATTCAACACAATAGGAGAAAGTCTTTGATATCCCCAACCTCAAGCACTTCAGGTGTCAGTGTTACCAATATATTCTTAAATTAAACTTATAAAAATGCCTTAATTTATACAAACTTACACATGTGCATTCCTTTATACGAAATTTTGCATACATGTGCATTAGATACTGGGACAGATCATACTGGCACTCCATGCGCCGTACTTGTCATTGGCACCAACCAAGTTTAAAGATTCTGTATTTCATATTTGCTACCGTTGGGTGTATGCGCATTGATTTACACCAAATTTGACATACAAGCGTTTTCGTTACTGTAACAATTCATTGGAGAGCTTCCAGTTGTCAGTGTTTCCAACCAATTCAAAAAATAAAATTTCCAATTGCTTCCATATCGTTGAACGTTTCAGCACCAAACTTGGTGATTATGTAGTGAAACACGTTATACTGGTCCCACTTCAGGTTCCACTGTTGACAGTGTGTTGCCCGTTAATTTTAAGAAATAAACATTTACTACATCCAATTTTCAGTATACATATTCGCCACAATCGAAACATATCGTGTACCTAAGCATCCCAGTTGGTATCGTTGCCACCATATTTTAAAATTCAATTTTCCAAAACGCCCCCGTACTGTTACATGCCGATGGCTATTACTATACCTTCAAAAAAGCACTGACGGAGCCGCGGGACCAGGCTACGTTATGATATAATTTCAAATAATACTTCTCAGAGCCCTATTGCAACAGACTCATTTGAAGAAACTATATGTTGTTGTTAGTTTACAAGAGTATTCATTATGGTTTTATACGATTCTTTTTTAAATATTCATGTAACATAAAAATGTTTTGTTACACTGTCTGTAACTGTGTATATTTCCGCATTATGCTGCGTGGCTTCGATCCCGAAGCATGAGGGAGCAATGCCCTCGACATTTTATAGGGAAACACAATGTACTAATAAAAGCAAACATATCTCTGACCTTGAACAAAAGCAACTTATTTCCCGGAACTTTGTGTTACAGATCATTGAAATTTGCGGACAGAATTTATACTAAAAATGTATGTCCTCCTTGAAAAAGACCATAATGAAAACTTAACATATTGTATACGGGATGGGAGCATATTTCGGTAAGACTTTGTAAATTTTCAGTTTAGATGTCTTCGAAGTTGTATTACCTCTAGGAACTTAAATTCTTCCTATAGGCCTGAATTAAAAATATTTATTCAGTTCCCTGGATATTTAATAGTATTTTGCTACAAACTACACCATATAACTGTTCGTACGTCTTTAGTTAATTCCTTACGTTTGTCAGGGTGAAGAGATAGGAAGTATAGCAATGTGTCAGTGAATGCTTAGTATTCTCATCACTTACCTCGTAAGGCTAGAAGAAAACTAAGCAATAGAAAATTTGGATGAATGTATGAAAATTTTAACTCAAATCCTGTTTATTAGATTGTTCATCTGGAGCGTAAAGCAATAAATACTTATTGCCTTAAAAAAACATGCTGAAAAAAGTGAAAAGAACTATGTTTCTTATTGAAACAACTTCGCAGAATAAATAACATTACCAACAAGCCACTTAGATAAACAAAAACACTTCCATTCCTTGTCAATAAGATAGACACCTACCAAAATACCCACTCAATTAAAATTAGGTACGCTTGATTGTTAAAATCCAAATAAGTTAACAATTAGACCTAATACATTTGTGAAGGGTCCATTTTGGGCAATAAGTTGCATTACCTGTATGAAAAGAACGAAAAGGAATACGAAAAGGTCCATTTTTTTTATTTTGATGTCAGGGATGAGCAGTGAAAATTCTTTGATTCGTTTTTGTTACGGCGTCCTGTATATGAGGCGTTCATCTCCAAACAAATCCTTGGCCAAAAATTTGAAATTAAGATTTTGACATTTTTGAGTTCATTTCATAATTTTCTAATACATTAGTGAGATTTTGGGATTCAAAACAGTCTCGAAAATCATTAATTTATGTAATAACATAACCATAATTAACAGCAAAAGTTGCACATATTCTCACCTTTTCCAATATCGTTTTGGAAGAATGTAAATATTGGTGAATTAATACTTCTCCAACTTTGTGAGATATTCATAGCTACACATTCTCTCTAGCTATGAAACATAAGAAGTGTTCTTTTTAATTTCCTAACATATGGCGCTTGGGCAAGGTCCCGTTTGCAAACGGACGCCTCATATAGATTCATCTACGGTACATATTATCATTTAGTGCTTTTAATAGTGTGTTTGGTTGAAACTTTGTGGTGAAATAGTATCTGGAAAAGATACGCCGGTGGTAGCATGTAAATATTTTCCTCCACTCGGTGAAGGATAAATTGACAATACTAACGTGACTCAGCATATAGTTAAAATGGGATACCATACAAAACATGAAACCTCATCGTAAATTGAACATATGATACCTAAATTGAAGACCTGAATTACAAAACATCCCAAGTCCACCGGAGTATTTTTAGATGAAATTATTTTGTATTAATAACAGGTTTTTGATTTGGGATTAGGATGAAATAATTATGCAAGTGGAACATAGATACCGGAGAACAGAAAAAAATGAAAATATGAAGAAAGTGGACTTGGGATGTTTTGCAATTTCAGGTCTTCAATTACAATGTACCCACTCAAGTAATTACCAGTTCACTAAACAAATTATACATAATACGAGGAGGTGCTGGTAGGTCCTTAGCTTTGCCCCTTCCCATTTTCAGATTTTAATAATTATTTTCTTGTTTGAAAGCTATAAGTTTCTAGATGTTTGTTACCAGACACCAAATCAATTCTGTTTGCTTATCATCTAAAAAACTACTTTAGGTTGGGTGTGTCAAACCATGCATTTACAGCGACAATTGTTTCAGGAATGTTGCTGAATTCTTATCCCTTCAAGTGTTTCTTTAAATTTGGGAATAAGTGGTAGTCTGATGGTATCAGGTGATTAGGTTAGATGATTCATGGTTTTAAACCCTAACGTACCGAATTTTTGCATTGTAACATTGCTCTTGTGAGGTGATGCGTTGTTGTGAAGTTAGACAACGTTTCTGGACAACTTTCCACGGCGCTTTATCTTCAGCTCTGAGTGACCTGTCCAGTAATGAAGCATAGTAAGCCCCGGTATCTTCCTCCCTTTGTAGATAATCAACATAGATTACCCAATCCTTATCCCAAAAAACACTGTCAAGAATCTTTGCACTTGATTTTTGATCACGAAAGTTTTGTTCTCGGTGAACAACTGTGTCGCCATTCTTGTGATTAATTTTTCGTCTCTGAATCATACAAGTAGATCCATGTAGATTGTCCACCTCTAACCGTTTCACAAAATTATTGCCTTCCTGCTCAAAACGGTTCAAAATGTCTCTGGAAGCAAGCACCCTCGCACGCTTTTCGGCACCCAATTGGCCTACACTTTTGTTATGTGAAGATGATCACGAATAATGACACCAACTCATTCACGGGAGAAGCCTAGGACCTCTGTTATCTTTTTGGCAGGAATTCGTCGATCTATGAGAATCATTTCATGAATTTGTTCAATTGTTTCCGGCACAATCACTAGAGTGTCTCCCAGTGCGGGGTTCATCTTCGGTGTGAAAATGTCCTATTCTAAATTTAACAACCCAAATCTTAACTGTAGCATAGCACGGGGCGTGGTTCTCCATTGATAGTAGCATTTCATCATAGATGGTCTTAGCAAACTTACCCTGGAGAAAGAGGTACTTGATCACTGTTCTAATTAGGTCCATGTAATCTTTCGAAACATGGATGAATCAATAATTCAAAAAGAAACCTGAAATGTCAATGTTGAAAAAATCGAGAGAAGATATACAAATTATCCATGTTGAATTACTTTTGATTTGATCAATATTCTGATGATCTAGTGTCGAGACAGAGGGGAATGGTTCCATTTGCCTATAGTAACTAATGGAAACAATCAACAACCTTCAAATAAGGAGCTACTAGACCTAGCAAAGTGGTTACTAGATCATAGAAATTCGGCACTTGCTGCTAGTGTGACAAAATGTCCCGGGTACTGTCCCGATGTTTACCCACATAATATATACCTTCCGCGAGACTTCTAAAAGTCACAGATTTGTTCCAAATATGTTATAAAAATGTAATCATCACTGAAAAATACATATAATGTATGTATAAGATAAAAATAAAATTTCGGAGTGTAATTATTCATCGTAAAAATTCCAGGGAATGTATTAAACAGAGTGGCAAGTAATTTACTGTTTACAAGTGTTAATTATATGTAGTAAATTAGAAATGTAACATCATTATGGCATTGGAAGTATGGTGTGTGTTTCTTATGAAGCTGTTTGTCTTTAGAAATTATATTAAATTATGGTCTGAAATGGCCGTTTACAGATTTTACCAACAGTAAAAAAATAAAAGTGGATTATGTTGTTTTTCATATGTTTAAATTGTTTTATTTGCTTGGGACATAAGTTACGCTATTGTTGTCAAGTATAACTAACGTTTTATTTTTTAACACTATTTAGGGTTCATATATTTGCATTTTCACAGGAATCAACTAAGTCAGTAACAAACTATTAATGATGGTGAGGAGGGACAGAGTTATATTTATTTAATGTGGCGTATCAGAATGTGCTGGATAGCACGAATTCAAATTACTGTACGTCTGTGCCATGGGCCCATTTACTTTGGAAACTAGAAACTTCGCTTACAAAGATATCAATGTGTATTGGGGCACGATGGCTCAGCTGGTAGAAAGCTTACCTCTAGTGCTAGGGGTCGTCGATCGATGGGATTTGTGGTGGACAAACACCGAGTTAGTAGGTTTTCTCGGTGTGCTTCCATTTCCTCCCACTTTCGTCATTGCACCAATTCATTCCATCATCATCCATTCATCCTGAGTCATGGTTGCCTAATGGCCTTAGAGTAAATTCAAATCAATGTGTCTACAAGTGCTTAATACTAATGAACACATTAGGTATCCCATATGATGAATATACGAATGCAAAAGATCTGAATGAAAATCAATTAGCAACTCAAGACAAAGATATACTGTTAATAGGAAGAGGATTGATATTTTTTTTTAGAAATGGTGACTAATTCTTGCAAGTACAAAAAAGGTCTGTTGTTGCTTTTAGTAAACTTCTATGCATTACTTGCTGAAATGCTTTTCTGGAGAGAATATTTAGCTTCATGTCACCTGATTGGACTGACTATGAATGAGTGTGATTTGACTTGATGAAAGTAAAGCCGCAACCCAAAGTAAACTTCTCGTTTGATTGTGTTCTGTTTATCACTACATGAAAGAAAATAAAGATGGTCCAAAATGTATCTCCGCCGACAGGCTTTATCGAATGAAAATTAGAATGGCGATTAACCTAATTAAACTTATAAAAAGGGCACAGTATTTGATTGTTGCATTGGAAAACATTATTATACACTAAGTTTTACATAATATCAGATTGAAATCAGTTTGCCGTAGTTCTTTGTGTATCCACCTCAAATCTTTTTGAGGGCTTCTGGTATGGACTCTAGTACGTTTCTGACGTATACTAAGCTATTTTTTGTGACAAAAAATATGAATAACTTTGTACATTATTTACTTTCATTAATAGAGCAATGTTTAGAATGTTTTGAAGCCATTATCGACCACAAATTGTCAATGAGAATTACATCAGGGGAATTGGGATGCCAGTGTAACTGCTGAGTGACCAGATCTGGGATACGCTGCTATTAAACAAAACATTGTTGACAACTTGCAAATTCATCGTGAAATATGAATCGTCCAAGGTATACACATTGAATTATTGTATGCATGTACTCAAAACCCAATGTTTAAGTATTTCATAGTATGCTAATCTATAGATTGCTCATGTTCAAATCTTAATTCGTCCCTCCGAAGTGGAAAATATTTCTCCCCACATCATTAAACTTTTGCTGAACTTCGCTTTCACAACACAATGCTTCTTTAACTCCATCCACAATTTCCAACCTACACCATTGCTAAACAGTACATTTCTTTTGATCTGAGAAAATCGCTCTCTTCCAATCCATAATTGTCCAATGTTTATACGTATGCCAACGAAACCTTATCTGTACTAAATGTGTTTTTTTGACAAATGTGGCTTCTTTGCAGTCTCTCCTTTCATAATGTTCTTTTCAGAAAGGCCTCTTAGCATTGTTTGTTGTGAAATTTTATGTCCCAATTCTTGTTCCACCATGGGAAAAATATGGCTTAAATTTAGTTTCGTTTCTTGTTATGTTACCATTTTCATTGTTGTACACAACATGCCGGCCGGGTGGTCGAGCGGTCTGCGGCGGTAGGCTATCGACTCAACGGTCCCGGGTTCGAGTCCCGGCAGGGGCATGGGTGTGGATTTTAACACTTAACAGCTAAAGGCGAATCGTGACGGGCCGAAGTCCGAAGTTACTAAACTGGCCCATATAAAAATAAAGTTTACCAAAGTTGTACACAACATCGGCCTAGTTTTCTTGTCTACGACTGCATCAGCATTTTAAACTTGACAACCTAGATTCTGTTTACTTTTGTAACCCGTTTTCGACTGTTTATGATCAATCCAAAGCCTTCTAGTAATTTCGATTTTGGATTTGCCGTCTACATTCAGAGTTAAAATTTTACCCAAATTCCTTTTAGTTATGACTTTTCTGCTCTCGATGACTTAGAAACACAGCATAATATTATGGTCTGGTAACACTCTTGCTATTGTTGCTCGTGCGCAAACAGACTACAGCACCTCTGACGGATAATGAAACAAGCTAGAAACAAATGAAAGTGCTAATCTTTACTAATTTCTATTGTACAAACTTTATTCAACAAAGACAATGTTGAAATCAAGTTATCCAGCTCAAATAAAAAAAGTTATCTGAAGATGCTTAATAAATATTATTCCAATTTTGTACACGTGGTGGCAATCCACTGTAGATTTATCTATTGACTATTCCATGTCAGATTAACATAGTTAACGGGGAAGTTTACCTCACCATCTCGGAATTTTATGAATTGTGACGTGTTAGTAGGGGGTGCTGAGAATTGCCCCAGAATGTAATATTGTAATTATGTGTCATATATTTCTGGACTTACAGCATCTCAAATTTTGAAATTTTCTAGGAATTTTGAGTCACATCAATTGGGTGTAACTATTTTTTCTAATTAAGACAGAGATGTGATTCTTGTTTCATTGTGAAAGTCATGGAGAGACCTTTCACTTTATATGTAATAATTGACCCATACTATAAAATGGAAAATTTGGCTTTGAACTTTGACAATTTGACTTTGAATAGCAAACATAACGTTACCTCCGATTTTTGTGAAACTTTCCGAGAATAATGCTCTTTTATTCGTAAAGATATATGTAACGTTCTGTAATGGGATACTTATGGGAAGATAAGCACTTTTAAAATTTTATTTACGGATGTTAAGCATTTTTGGCACAGGTCGAGATATAGTGTTTTTGCTTACGTCCCAACTCGTGCAGTTTGATGAAACAATATTATGAATGGTGCCATTTTATAGGTTAAGAGGCAAGTGTTAGGAAAAGTGATGGTGGCAACTTGGGTAGTCCGTCTAAGCCATGGGAAGTGGAGAATCCAATATGTTCGCCGAAACATGCAATTTCTAGTATACAAGTGACCATATCTTTAGAATTTTACACCTTGAGTTATGGCGTTGGTGTCTAATTGTAAGGTTTCATTAATCAAATTGCTATCAAATTATGGAAGCCACTTGGATAGTTCATCTTCATATATGGAGAGTGAAAATCCAACGTGGCTGCCGGAATAAGCCATATCTACTATACAGGCAGCCACCCTCTCGATAATCTTTGGAACTATTGCACCAAGAGCTATGATTGTAGCGTACAATTTTAGTATTTTACTAAAATATGCCTTCGTTCGTGTGAAGCAATAATGCTTAGTAGCTCGTAAGCAAGAAAAAGGAAGAAAATAAATAGCTATTTTTTTCGTATCTGATTCAATTTAATGACAGTTTCTTGTCTCTTGCTTGCCGAAGTGAAGAAAGTAGACTTCCGTCTTTTGACAGAAAGTCCCTGTCCGTTAGAAATATTTTAAATAAAGACATGGGAAGCATGAAACTTTGAGATCAAATGTGAATAAGCTCTACTTCATCCTTGACGGTGTGATAAAGTCACGTATTCTTCATTTCCAGTACATAACAAACTAAGTGATTACGTAATTTTTCATGTCGAATCTACGATATTGGAATTGAACTGATGTTGATACTTTTCATCAACATTACGTAACATAACTCTGTCCAGGTTGACTTATATACGTTCTCAAGGTAGAAAGCGATCGCTACGTATTCGCATTATAACTATGCAAATTACCGTAAGGTCGGCCTCAAGTTTTGTGTAAAGTTAAGGTTACTAGTGTATATTACTTTTGCAATGTTTTGTTATTAATAAGGATTTGCCTTGAAATATTTTCCTCCTGAAATACTTAGCCAGCATAGTATTATCTGCCATATAGCACTGGATCAGGATTGTATATTGCAAGTAGGTACGGTATCCCCCCACCCCCACTTTTGGCAGATATTCGGATTTAGCGTGATAGTGCATAATATATATTTCTATACAGTAAACTACCGTAAGTGAGGTACGTTAACACGCATGTTATATTTTTTGTTAGGCGTAAGATTTTGCATGCTACCTAGTGATATGTTGTTCCTTGCTTGTGTTGACTTTTCTGACGCAGTCGCTTTAAAAAAATGTATTGATATCAGTATTACCTAATTAATTATCCACCACACGTTCGTGTGAGATTCATGTTTGCTGCTTCGAGTTACTTGGCATTTAATATTAAAGTGGTGGCTGTCTGATGTCTGTGCATTTTTATTGACCTTTTTCATCTAACCACTCCCTATCTCAATCTAAATATAAGAAAATAGCTGTGTTTTTTTATTTATACGTGGAGTTATTTTTTAAAGGGTCAATAGATACATCTCGCTGTGACTGTTTCTCTAAAAGTCTAATCTGGTAAAAGTGCACTTGACCGGTAATATCTGTACTGACGTGGTGATATCTATCATTGTATATTGATAATACTGACATTGTTCCAAGTCAGGGTACAGATACAGAATAGTTTCCAACAATGCAGAGGTAACAGGCTGGTTTGTGAACGAAATATTTAATTTCAATTGTATTCTCATTACAAGATAAAATTAAATCGTCATTTTTGCAAGGTCGTTATTAAAGTATATCTTGACATTTCAAGTTCTAATTAATGTATCTGCTGCGATAATTAAGCTTGTTCATGTAAACTTCATTCTACAGGCTCCGTAGACGTTGTTGCGTTAGTCAGGTCTAACCTGGACACGTTCAATCATACGAACGCGTCAACAATACTATTCTGTGGAGAAGGCATTTGGTCACGTTGATAGGTGGTGAGGTCATTCTATCAATCATTCGTCCAATTATACGGACGTTATAGCTAATTCTGCCGGCCTGTAGCTGTTTCATACTTCCAATCACTGATGTTTCATGTATAATTTATTCAAGTTTTGTCATACGGAAATTACAGAACGTTGTTTCAAGTAGTGAGTAAGTATTGTTAATAATCATTTTGCAAGTTGCTTCATTGACGTCTACAACTAAGTGTAAAGCCTGTTTACCAAATATCTGATATACTCAAATAGCACTGTAATCGTCTTGTATCATTCACCAATAGTTCTGGTACCGTTCACGGTTGAATCTTATTATCATTGTATTTTATTGTTCATTCTCAGTAATAATACACAATGTTTGTTACGTCTTTGCATAAAGAATAACAACTGTGGCACCAGGTTCAACAATCAAACTGAAGAATATCAGTTTCAAATGTTTATTGACTGTCCCAAATAATATTACATTGAGGTATCACGATTGTGCATACTTACGTAAGTGCCATTCCTTTGGATAAAGTGTTCAGAAATAAGGGTTATTCATTGTCTAAGGTTGCAGTATACTATTGTGAGTTATTTTACTTGTCATTATTATATTGGGCCGACTCCGTATCTTCGAATTCAGTTCGTCGAACATCTACTCATTTTTGAAATATCGTCTAACTCTCACGATACCTGCACTCCGTAACAGAGGCACTTCCACTCCACTTATACTTCTTCAACAAATTTTGTTATAAATGTACACGTCTTAATCGCTTGACGACTGCTCCTAGCTAACAGAACATGTAGATACGCGCAACTCTGTTGCTTTACAAAACTTGGTGGGTGTCAGTACCAATTTAGGTGCTTACTATGCTGTGTATGCCTTGGTTGTACTTTTTTGAGTTCGAAAATTCCGGAGGAAATAATTACTTACTCTAAAGTTAGTAATTTTTCTTCAGTAAAATACTATACGTAGTACTACGTAGAGCTATATGTAGTACGTAGTAAAATACAGTATGATGTTACTTATTTCATTCTTCCTTCATTCATTGAGTATTTAACATGACTATACTGAACAAAAATTCTTATTCTTGGCCTCAGGATAATCTTTTCACTGTCCATACTTTGGAAAATGCTCGTTCTTTGCTACGCTTTTTAGAACAGAGGTGGTAATTAACTATAAGAAGGGAGCTTCGCACAATGTTTAAGTTTAGGAAATAAATTCCAAAGTTTTGCAGCATTCTAGTGGCTTGAAGAGTATATTTTCTATCAGATATTTTCTATCTTTTAAAAGTGATCTCTTAATTTAAAATTTATTTTTCCAAAACAATTCTATTAATTGTATGAACATAGTCCTAGCTACGTATGATAGTGAATGAATATAATGAACTACATAAAATGCCCAATGTTTTCTTTCAACCTTCAGCGTAGTTATCCATAATTAAAATGAAGAAAACTAATTTGTTTCCAGTCCAACTAAATGTACTTTTAGGTAAAGAAGAAAGTCGAGTGACAGGTAATTTTCGGTTGTGTCAAATGGGTTTTATATTATAATATCCTTTGCTATTTATGTCATGTTGTAACAGTAACTGTGTGATCAGCGTTTGGACATATTTATTGATCCAAGGACCACAATGAACATTCTATCTTCGCCATCCACGTAACCAATATCTACTGATACTTTAGCATTACAGAACGCGGAACACAACACTCCAAGTTATAATTACACCAATATTTGACGAACAAAATCAAAATTACGTTATATATAAAGACGTAACCAAGTATTTTCTTTGCAGTGAGGTCCATAATGAGAACGTATACACGTGTATGTCATTATTCTAGCTAACACTTCGAGGATCTACAGAAGTTATCACGTGACTTCTGTTGTACGGCAACCACATAACACTTGTCTACGCAGGGCCCATAGCTCAGGGGATACTGGGATCAATCCCAGCGGTTGCCTATCCTCATTGAGGTTTACCATGGTTTCGTCTCAGTTATAATAGACAAATATATGAATGGCATCTACTGACTGGTCCCTGGGCGGCTCTTTCCATTCCTATTCAAGTCTGAGTCTGAGATGCCACAAGTAAATTAAAATATATTCAATTCGAAATGGAGCTCACGAAAACAAACAGTCAACATTGTAGAGATGGAGATTTTAGTGAAAATTGCGTGCTTAAAATACTTTTAAGAGTAATGAATACTTAAAAAAACAAGCCTTATCAAAAGGAAGGTGGTAACTACACAAATTTCACTTTCTTGATATCTTTTACCCGGAACACTTTTATCCCTTGTATTTATAATGCATGGTTAAAACTTCTTTTAACCAAATTGCAATAAATATTCATACAAATTTGCTTTGCATTCACTAACGTCGATACCAGTGGTAGACCGTCCTGACTAGGATTTTCTCTAAGATTTTCCTCAGTCACCCGATGGTAATTACTAGAGACTACCTTCATATTAGGTCCCGATCCACTTCTTTCCTACATCACCGTTTCTATCCTATCTGGACCTATGCCAAAGATATCTCCAGATCACAAATAAATTAATTTCAATTGACGTTTCACTATATTACTTTGTTCGTTAGAAAATAAAACACAAAGTACAGGCCCCTATACCAATTTAAGTTACGTTCGCGCGATTCGCAATCTTTGACTTGGGTGAAATTACAGCAAAGCAGCGAGAGGAATATTATTCCCCTCTGACTCGCTTAACATAATTTTATAAGAGTATTTAAGACTACATTGAATACCAAAATAGCAAATGTAGATCCATTTGTACAATAGATTGTGTAAGAAATGAAATATTATAGAGATTTAGGTAACCTGAGCCTGAAGAACAACTATAAACTTATTTATATGATGTCTGTATGAATACTTTGAAAAATTAAATTTAACTGATCTAACTTACCTTTCCTCTTCTTGTTTTAGGGAAATAAGTAATAATAGCAGAATATGATGCTTTTGGTACTATTATGGATGCACATCCACCTCGTAAGAAGCTCAATTAATTCACTTAACACAGACAGCTCTAATGAAACACTTCGAAGTTTAGAAACGTTAACACTAGCTGTGATAGATAAATTTATCCATCAGGAGAAGTGTATCGCATTACTACAAAATTCTTCTGAAAACTTTAAAAATATTACAGAACATGTATCCCACGCATTCATACCAATTATCCTTGGAAACTATTATAAAGAATTCTTTGCACAAGCAATGAATCTGGAATGCAAAACATTCATAATTCACTCCAAAAACATCACCAAAGTGACAAAATCCGTCTATGAAGCATTAAAAGAAACAAACAACAAACAGAACAAGAAATACCTTATTCTACCTTACGAAAATGACGAAAACTATGAACAATACATCGATAAACAATTTCTTAGATATTCTCCCGATACGGTGATTATCAAACCATTTCAGTTATATAATGAATCTACACAAAGACTTTATAGCCTGGTGACACAGACGTTTGGAAACAACTTAGAACCTAATGGTTTCAGGTTACTATCAGAGTGGATTGATGGAATATTTATTGGTACTTCTAACATATACCCTGATAAGCTGACTAATTTGAATGGAAATGTGTTGAGGCTTAGCATGATTGACTACAGTCCTTATACCGCACTTGATGAAAGTTCCAATGATGGAACTGAGTTTAGACTCGTGACAGAGATATCACGAAAATTAAATTTTAATTGGAAACCAGAAGTTGTTGAGGGCTTCTTTGGTATTGTATTAGAGAACGGCACTGCTACAGGTCTGGATGGTTCTATCGTTTCTGGATAATTTATAGCAGGTATACCAGGGCAGTACATTAGTAAATTATATTTTAGTTTAGGTGAATTTACATATCCTTACTTGAGGTCTGCAATTACATTTCTGACTCCTCTTCAGATGTCTTCATTTTCTATGTGGTCAGTTTTCACACCGTTCAAACCTAATACTTGGTATATGATTCTCGGCCTCGTAGTAGCTGGTTCTTTACTTTTGCACACATTTGCGATTATTGATCACAGACTCTTTCCAACAATACGTAAAAGTCGTTACTATGATCTCACTTTATCATTCTTCCATTTTATTAGCCTAGTATCTGGTGTTGGTGTAGTTAATTCTAGCCATTCGTCCATCAGACATTTGGTAGTTTGGATTTCATTCACTTCAATACTCTTATCAACAGCATACAGTTGTAATCTTTTCTCATACTTGTCTATTCCTAATAATGCTCCTAAAATCAACACAATTAAACAACTTGCCAAATCTAGGTTGATATGGGGAATCAATGACATGAGTTGGGTAAAGCATCTTTCCGAGACAAATGATGAAGATGTCCAAGAAATACTGGAAAGGTATTATTATGAGGAGGATGTCAGGATAGTTAATAACTTGGCTCGTAAAGGCGATATCGCAGTTTCAGTTGAACGCACTTACACAGGAAATATTTGTGGAGCTGACTTTCTGGAAGTAGATACATTAAACTTTCAGCATTTGATGACTGAAAACGCACTGACCTTTAATATAGGTATGATGATGCCAAAAGCATGTCCTCTTGTCCACAAGTTTAATCAAATCTTGCATTGGCTTAGAGACTGCGGTGTTATTGAATTTTGGGGAAAAGATGTAATTGCTAATATTAGGCAACAGAAATTTAGAATTCCATTAATACGAAATAATGAACA